>JAODAL010001603.1:0-224003 GCA_025379985.1 Phyllomedusa bahiana
CCCAAATGTAGTGCGTTTTGGCAGTTTCTTCATAAACCTCAAAATGAGCTTATATACCATTGAATGGTGGAAGAATGTCTTTAACCCCTTATGCCGAAAGCCTGAAAAGTAGTTAATGACCAGAATATTTTTTTTTGCCTCCTTGTGTTTCATCAGTTGTTGTTTTTTTTTTTCGTTTTATTCATGACAAGTTGTACTTTATGGGGTAATAGTATAAGTTCACTTATAAATAATGGCAGAATTTTTTAAAAAATTTTTTTGTAAAATTTTTTTTTTTACATTTTTTTTTACACCATTCACATTTCACACTTAATAACTTGTTAGATTAATTCTACAGGTTATTACGGTTGTGTAGATACCTAATGTGTGTAGATTTTTTTTTTTTTTGTGTAATGTTGCAAAATTATTTTTTATTAAATATTTATTTTATTTTTTTATTCTATTTTTTTTTTTTACACTTTTTATATTTACTTTTTTTTTTTAAATCCCATGAAAGGAAAACTGTTACCTCCCCCCCCCCACTTAGTAATGTATTAGCATATCATATATGCTAATACATTATAATCTGTGTCATTCTGACACGGGCAGTGATCAGGGACAGCACACAGTCTGTCCTGATCACTGGCTTGTTACACAGACAGCCCTGGGGCTACTCTAGGTCCCCGGGTTTCTACTGTGCAGACGTTTCTCCGGGCTGTGGGGTCACCGGTGTTTCCAATAAACCCACAGAGCAGTGAAACCCTTTGATTGCACTGCGGTGATGAATCTGAGGGAATCAAAGGTGTTAAAGCCCGGGGGGCGGGGGTTTTCCCTTGCTCCCGGTTTCTTGCAGGGATTTCTCTGAGATCAGGCTGTGTAGTACAGCCCCAATCCCAGCGCAGCTGCGGCACCGGGAGCTGCAAACTCCGATGTCTGCAGCGACGCCAAAAGACGTCGCTGCAGACTTACGACCTGAAATGCACGATGTCAAAAGACGGCGAGCGGTCGTTAAAGGGGTTGTCTCGCTACAAAGAATAGCTTTCAAATTGTAGGGAACACAAAAATAAAAACATTTTCCAAATATATTGCATTGTTCCTCTGTTTTCCCAAAGAGATGCAAGTGAATTTATTACCCTCCATGGCTATTTCAGTTCCCTCAGTAAAACCCACCTGTAAACACAATTTCCCGGGGCTGTTTGTTCAATGAGATAACAGAGAGTGAGTCATCACACAGGTCCACAGTGTCAGTCAGTGTCCCTTGCTGCCCGACAGTAAAAAAGCTTGATTTATCTCAAGTAACAGCTCTGAATTAGGGCTTTTGTTTTGGGGATCAGATAAGAAGTCCTGCAAGTAGTTTGAGAAGCTAATCTAATCTAATTAGCATCTGAATGCAAGGAGCTTATGCTGTACAAGCACAGAGCTTATGCAAATTAGTCTGAACCAGGAAGTGACAGAGAATTTCTTTCATGCATTCTTTGAAACCCTGTGGGGAGACAACTCCTTTAAGCAGTGAATGGGATTTTGTCATCTCGCACAGATCTGGGACCCACAGCTATCTGGGTAATTAGCCACCAAAGTTCTTTAGTTGTAATGGAAAGTCGGTCACACTTGCACATTGCTCTCCATTCTGTTCGGTGTGTAGCCAAACGCACCACTTGCCAGTATTTAAAACTCCCACAGAAAATAATGGAGAATCGCGCACAAGTGTGGCAAACTCTATCCTGAACAGAGACTTTGGAGGGCCTGTTCCTGACATAGGTGCAGCTTCCAGAGACGGGACCTGCACCTGTCATAGTTTAATGGCATATCCTGTTAATATGTCCTAGATGTGTGAAATGGAAACACCCCTTTAACTAGTTGGCCATCTTAAACCCATTCAAAACTGAAAGATTTTTTTCTGTAAAATGTTCTCATCTCAACCTTACATCACTTTCTTTCTTCGGGTACAAACCGATCACCATTTTATGAGGCTTCCTGAGCATCTTTTCTTTAGTTGTTCAAACCATTGGCTCTCTATATACACTTCCCCCCCCCTGACCCAGCGTATGTGTGCCCTTTAATATAAAGGTCAGCCTTTTGATATACATGTTCTTACCTCATGAAAATATCAGTGTACATTGAATCCATTTTGATATGTTCATTTTTGTTTTATGTTTTTTCTTATTTCTAGTTGAAGATGGCGAAGTTTTTGACTTCAGAGGAATGAGACTGGATTGGTTCAGACTACAGGTACTTGAGATTTTTTTTGCACTGTTACGATGTAACGTATATAGTTTTTCAGTATGTCAACCTGATAGGTCTTTGAGTAATCAGATTAGGTGGATATGATGCAGGTTTTCGGTGATGATCTTGCACCGAAAAAAGCGTAGCAAAGAATAATTCCCCGGCACACCAGGGAAAGCTGGTGTGCCGGCCTGAAGACGGAGGTTTCCAGTGGTCGGGAGGAAGATAGAAAAGAGTTGCTGTGCTGTTCCGGCCAGAAGACGCAGTGGGCAGAGGAAGGCTTGCAACGCTCCAACATTATTATGGGGCGTGACTCATTGTATGATAGCAGCACGCTGAACCATGCCCCATCAGTTGTTGATAACCTGGATACTGATGTAAGTCGGTCAATGTAAGTCTGAGACTGCCTGTAAGGGTATGTTCACACTGCATACTTCCGGATGCATTTTGCCGCATATTTGTGCTGTAATATGGGCGAGATGCGCGCTGAAATTACGATAATCCATAGTTCTCATAGAGAACTATGGATTACGCCTCCTCTCCCCCCTTGTACAATGTAAGTCTGAGACTGCCTGTAAGGCTATATTCACACGGCATACTTTCGGCACGCATTTTTCCACATATTTGCGCTCTAATACGGGCGAGATGCGCGCCGAAATTACGGTAATCCATAGCTCTCATAGAGAACTATGGATTACGCCTCCTCTCCCCGCTCGTACAATACGATCGTATTGTACCAGCAGGGAGATAAGTGTCATGTCTATGAGGCCGGCGGACTGCCGGCACCCCGCATCAGCGCAAGTTCCCGAGACACACGATGTACTGCGGTGCATACTGTATGCGCCACAGTATATCGTGTGAACATACTCTAAGGCTATATATTTGTCACACCATAGATCAGGCATCCTCAAACTGCGACCCTGTTGGGAAACTACAACTCCCATCATGCATTTATATAATCTAGAACAGTGGGAATGATGGGAGTTGTAGTTTCCCACCAGCTGGAGGGCCGCAGTTTGAGGATGCCTGCCATAGATGTTTCACTGTTCCTAGGTTTTACAGCCTTAATTGCTGGGAATTCTCTCTCGGTAGAGAGAAAATTCTGCTGAAACATCATCGATCTTACTTCTTGGAAAAGCAGATTCAGATTTGTTCCGATGCCACATAATGCTGAAAAGGGCCTTTAAGCACAGACATTTAGTATGTGGAGCAGGTTCAGCTTGATATTGTGGGTAATATTTAATTTCTGGGTAATGTATAAGTCAGATTAATGCTTTACTCAAAAGGGTACTGTTCATTTGTATTATAAGCGTAACAGCAGGGAACTGTTCTGCAGAGCCGCCATCAATTGCCCTTCTCAGCCAGCACTAAATGATTTGTGGCAGAGCACAACCCAGAGGAAACTGCTTCCCCATAAATTCTTTATAAGGTGCCATCTGAAATTGTACTTACGGAATTTTATTTCCCCGCATTTTTGTTCTCTAGAATTGAGCAATTAATCAGTTTTTAAATGTTGTTTTGCAGATAAAATCCCCTATTATTTTTGTGAAGAGGTTTTTTTTCTTCATCTTATTTTTAATGCATTAGAGGAATGTGAAATGCGTATTTAAAAATTCAGATGGCTTTCCAAGGGCTCTTTTCGAGGTGCATCCTTGACGCAGGAAAAAAAAAAAAAAAAACACAGCACAAAGCCAAGGGTTAGACACAAACCTATTCACTATGGCTAATCCACACCTGACGAGACAAACGGCTGATGTGTAGACAATAGAACAGCTTGTCTGAAAGCTACTTTTTGCAGAAGATGCTGCACTCGTATCCTACTTGAAGGCAGCGGTGCAACGTACATTAATCTGCTTTGCAGAAGCCACAAGGCTTTTTGGGCTGGAGGTCAGTTTGAAGAACACAGAATTTCTCAGTCAACCATATCTCAGGAAGACAACAATTCTCCCTGTATCACCATTGGCAAGTCAGAATAGAAGGCTGTCAATCAGTTCAGCTTCCTGGCATTTATTATCTCCTTAGATGCCAAGATTGATAAAGAGATTTGACAACAGACTGGCAAAGGCAAGCAGCACATGTGGCATTCTGTACAAAAGTGTATGGTGCAGCAACCGCCTGAACAAAGCACAACGATCATTGTGTACAGAGCTCTCGTATTTACAGCCACCATATGGCTCAGTCATGGGTGTGCTACCCCACCACCTACGATGACTTAAAGGGGTTGGCTCACTACAATGATTCATCTCACCTCAGTCCTATTTTCTTGGTTTCATTTTGAATTCAGGGGCGTGTTTACTGGCTTCCACTATCTGCAGTATAAGCCAGGTCTGTAGCTATAGCAACCAGTGCTGACAGCCTATCCGGATAGATCAAACAGGTAGGTAGCTATAGTGACCTGAGGAGCTGATGCAGCCCATACAAGATGGGATATCTCAGAATAGGTAGGACACTGTTAATGGACATATATTGCAAAATGACTTGTTTTTACAAAATCTTTAACATAAAAAGCAATTCTTATAGTGAGGCAACCCCTTTAAGTGATTCTATCAGTGTTTCTTCCTCCGCCTTCTAAGCGTTCATCGGTACGATTACCAACATCTTAAGACCTCAAACAGGACATAGGTCACTATTATTTAAGCCATGCTGTTAAAGACACATACTTGGCAGGAGATATCTTCAGGATACGGAATCGCCATTTGCCCAAAGAATAGATAGAAGAACGCTGAAGAAGTCCCTTGAAGCCAGTGGTTTACTCTAGCCTCTGACCATAAGGACATGTTCATACGGCGGTTTTGGCCACGGGTTTGGACGAGGTTTTCGGCGCGGTTTCTGCGGCCAAAACCTCGTCCAAACCTTGCCTCAAATGCCCCCAGTTCATTACATTGGTTCCTATGGAAAACCGCGTTGTTGTTCACACGGCGCTGTTTTGGCCGCGGCCTTGCCGCGCATGTTTGTGGAAGTCTCCTGTCAATTCTTGCAGCGAGTCTTCGGCGCGGTGTCCACGTGGGTTGGTGTGCGGGTTTGGCTGTGGGTTTTATCCTGCCTATTTGTTTGGGTGAAAATCTCGCGCAAACGAGTTTGAGGAGAGGTTTGGGCCGAAAACCTCGTCCAAACCTGTGGCCAAATCCGCCGTGTGAACATGCCCTAAAGCCTTCAGACACATTGCAGCCTTTTTTAAGATGGCTCACAGGTCTGCTCTTGGAAGTCAAGAGGAGACGGAGATTGCAGGAAAAAGTTTGTACTGAATTCAGTGCCTCAGTGTCACGGTGCAATCACTGTGGCAGGAATTGTCGATTTCAAATTGGACTTGTCAGACACTAGTGAGTCTCCGGTAGAGGGTGACGGCCTCCCACCTAAATTTTTGTCCTTGAAGCCCAGTCATGAATGAATTAATTTTGGTCACTATTTTGCATCAGTATTTTAAAGCCAAAACTACAAGTAGAGCTTTCACAGAGAAAATATAATGGGAACATTTGCATCTCTTCAGTTTTTTTGGACCCATTCCTGATTTTAACTTCATTTGGGAAAGTTTCCAGCGCATATGTCAAACGTGGTTTATCACCCCTCCCCACACCTCCCAGTTACCTAACTGGGGCCAAGAGTATCTCTTTTCGGCCACTTGCAGGTTTGCATACATTAGCATCTCCCTTTCCGCTATATAGGAAAACGTAGCTGTGTTTTTTTATATGTATTTTGCCGCCATAAAAATATATACACTGAATAGTTTTATTTTATTGTTGGGGCCTATGGTTGTCTTATTCCACTATGTGGTATGCTGTGGCAAAGGTTAGACTCTGTTTGGGATAAACATTAGAAGGTGATATCACCCAGGATGGGTGATGGTCACAGCTCACCCTTTCCTCACCCTACACGGTGACTCTTTCCCAGGTCACAGAGCATGCCTATAAAATTATCTTACAGAAGTCATTGGGTCTGCTCCGGTTCACAGGCTCCTATGCCCATGTAGCTGCAGTAAAGCATTTCTCTAAGAGCTGTTAAGAGCAGCTTATGCAGGATAGATGGTCCCATAATCATATTATCTACATTAATGAACTATAAACAGATAAGAGTGTCATTAATATATGGCCCAAAAATAATCAAGGGGATATACTCCCTTAGTTTATTAGTTGCTACTTAGTCCCAGTGCTGGGGTGCAGGAGTCTTAATGTATTCATAAGTCTTGAGTGCTCCCTGCTGATGATTGATAGTTTTCTCCCTATGATTGTCTGTAAAAAGCATTGCAGGAGGGATGGCAGGGTTTGTTTTTTTTTTTTTTTTTTTTTGCATATAAAGAATTCATTGGACTCCTGCCTTACAGTGCTGCAGCTATTAACTCCTTAACGACCGCCCACTGTCTTTTGGCGTCGCTGCAGACTTCGGGGTTTGCGGCTCCCGGCGCCGCAGCAGCGCTCGTAACGGGGCTGTACTACACAACCCTGTTCCCAGCACAGCTCTTGCAAGCACCAAGGAGCAGGGGAAACCTCCGCTCCCCGGGGGCTTTAACCCTTTGATTGCCGCAGTTCATCACCACAGCGCAATCAAATGGTTTCCTTGCTCTGTCTGGTGACCCGACAGAGCCCGGGGAACGACTTCACAGTCAGCCCTGGGACCTAGAGTAGCCCCATTGCTGACTGTGTAAGAAGCCAGCGATCAGGGCAGATTGTGAGCTTCCCTGATCACTGCCTGTATCAGACTGACACAGATTATAATGTATTAGCACATATGAATATGCAAGTAAGTGTAAAACAAACAAACAAACAAAAAAAAACGTTCTCCCTTCATGGGATTTAAAAAAAAAAAAGTAAAAAATGTAAAAAAAATAAAAATAAATAAATTAAAGATAAATATTTAATAAAAAATTGTGCATACATTACGCACACAAAAAAAACCTACACATATTAGGAATCCATACAACCATAATGACCTGTAGGAATAATCTAACAAGTTATTAAGTGTGAAATGTGAATGGTGTAAGAAATAGAAAAACTTTTAAAAAAATTATTTATTTTTGCAATTATTTATAAGTAAACTATTCCCCCATAAAGTACAACTTGTCTCAAATAAAACGATGCCTCATACAACTGCGACATTGAAAAAGTAAAAAACTGTTGAAACGCAAGGAGGCAAAAACTAAAAAAAAATTTCTGGTCATTAACTACTTTTCAGGCGTTCGGCTAAAGGGGTTAAACTATAAGTTGAGCAGAATGACGGCATATTCACAGTAGACGGATACACTACTGAAATCCATGTTATCCTCAGGATAGCACGAAAAAAAATGGACTTTAAGAGATTGATATATAGTTTTGTGGAGAAAAATTCAGTAGAACTTGTAGGTTATGGATTCAAATGTCCTCCCTTTCTATGCCGAGGAGTCCAGGGGGCTGCCCCTCTCTGGTTGAATGCCTCCCCATATGACCATGCAGACTGAGGTATCCATCAGTCACTTATTTGGACCGCCCACTGGACTCCTGAACAAGCAGTAATTTAAATGATTAAACATCACTTTATATTGATTTTTGAGAGAGAAAACTAATATAAAGTGCTGTTTTAATAATTTAAATTACTGCCTGCCCAGCTACTTGTGCTAAATAACATAGTGCTAGTAGATTAAACTGCATTTTCATGGAAACTGATTCCTTATTTAAGGAAAAATGTAGCCACAATTTTTGCTTTTTGTCTTATTTAAGCCCTTTTATTTATTTTTTTTTTTCTTTTGATACTGAAAAAATGCTTAGCAATGAAACCCTGCTGACCAAATCTCCCATCACCTTTTGATCTCGGCACTAGTAATTCAACACGTAAGTCACACCAGCCTTCCAAATAAAAAAGAAGAAAAAAACCTCTAGCTTTGCCGAAAACCTGGTTGCTGCATAGTGATGTAATGATGCCTTTCTTAATTCACGTTATAGCAAATAAAAGTGAATTATAGACATCGATTTTACACAGTTCAACATCTGAACAAAGAATCGCATTTTTTTTAAATGTCAGACATTGTTATACAAGTAAGACATTAAAGTGATTGTCAGATTTGGAGCCAACGATGTGTTGGCTCATGAGTGAATGCAAGAAGTGCACAAACATCTGTGCAACAGTAGCTGAATAGCACTTTGTCTGGTCTGACCTGAGAACGCTTTGATGATTGCAGAATGCCTTCCGCTTGTATTATTTTTGGCCTGGAAGCCAGGAGGCTGTGCATCAAATTGCAGAATGGTTTCTACAAAAACAGGCTGCCCTTTTCTTGGTCGCCTTTCAAGGAGGAAAAAAAATAAACCACTTTAAAGTCAAGCTATCTGGGCATTTCGTCTTTGTTTTGAGATAATGGTAAAACCATGCTTCAAAAGATGTGCTGACAAACCTTAACATCCCACTCGGATTGAGTCATGGAAATCCAGAGAGAGCGTTTTAACAGATTCGTAGCTGCTCGAAATGAAATACAGAGGAACTTGGAGCTGAGGAATTTTCATCAGAAGTGGCTGCCAAACTTCTCTTTAAGCTGCTTTAAAAAAAAAAAAAATTACAAAATCTGAGCTTTATCCTTTCAACAATGGCACTTTAATCCTCCAGAATTCAAATCCCAAGACTTCTTAGTAAGTTTTTACAGTATAGTGATGACTGGTGCGTCAAAAATCTGGAAAGACTTGTAGTCTACCTGATTAGATCAGATAGACTCAGTTTGGGCCGTGGTGCCTGGGGCCTGCCACTATTGTTTATTCTCAGGGACCACCAGTGGATTTGATTCCTGGGGCCCACTCTATAGTACCTGTACATGACTCTTGCACTCTTCCTTTCTCGATTAAAAAGCGGCTCCAGGCTACCATGCCGGGGGTTTCTCCTGCTCGCCTGTGGGCCAGTCCGAGGTTAGATAGACTTCATTAACTATGACGATTGCACTCCAGATTAAAAGACTCTGAAATCTATAAGAAAATCATTTCAGGATAACTGATGAAACTTTGTATTTTCCACCTTTTGAAGGCAAGCCATCATCAAAATGCAAGAATGCCTTAGTTTCAGTAAACATAGTTTAGAGTTTGGCTCACCTCCAATGCAGCAGTGGCTTCACCTGATCTGCTTCTGCCGTAGCTCCAGTCTGCACAGCTGCACAGGTCTGAAAGTCCTCAACCACAGGACCAAATAGCCAACACTTCAAAAAGAAACAGTGATCCGGCAATCCGTGCAAAAAACTGGAAAAATGTTTATATATACACACACCTTCATAGTACAGAGGGACAAATATGGCTACATGGCTGTGAACAAGGGCCATGTAGTAGCGTCCGAAACGCGTAGGCTACGTGGATGTAGCCATATTTGTCCCTCTGTACTATGAAGGTGTGTGTATATAAATAAACATTTTTTCCAGTTTTTTGCACGTATTGCCGGATCACTGTTTCTTTTTGAAGTGTTGGCCATCATCAAAATGATTGTTTTTCATACCAACATACCTAGACGCATCAATATTGCTTTACTGGAATGGTTCTTCATTTATATTTTCTTCATAAGCAAAGACACACCTTGATAAAAATATAGAATATTTGTTGCAGCACCACACCTGGTTGGCACCTGAAAAGCAGCTTACCTTGTGTAGCAGGTTACAGCTTGAAGCACCTCTGACTCCTGTCCTTCTAATTATCAGGAATTGTTCAAGTCATACTGGAGGTCTTTTAGCTTAGTCAGCTTGATGTATTTATACCTTGTATAGGGGCCCCACCTGGAGAATATTGACCCAGTTATGACCGAATTTTTACTAGAATACAGGTTATGGCCTGTAGTTCATTAAAGGGGTTGTCTCACTACAAAGAATAGCTTTCAATATGTAGGGAACACTAAATGAAGACATTTTCCAAATATATTGCTTTGTTCATCTTTTTTTGTTAAGGAGCTACAAGTGATTTTATCACCTTCTGAGGGCTTTCTAGTTTCCCAAGTGACAGACCTGCGTACTCCTTCTCCCCTGCTGTTTGTTCTATCTGATAGCAGGGAGTAATGTCATCACACAGGTTGCTGCAGCACAGTACTCCAGGCAGTGAGAGCTTGTTTGTTATCTGATCTTTCAGACAAAAGACAGTAATTACTCTACTGTTTACATTAGCTCAGAAGCTTCTCCTGTCCTGGTAGAAGGAAATTTATATAATCTAGACTAATAAACATGATAAACAGAGAAGTCTGAATACAGGGAGCTCATATGCTAATTACAGACAGCTTGACCAGGAAGTGACAGAGCAAAGAAGCATTATTTCATTCATGCATCCTATGAAACTGAGATGAGACAACCCCTTTAATGGTACCTGGAGAAAGTTGATCTACCCTCCAAAAAAAGTATTGAAAAGTGCTGCGTAAAACATATCCAAACACGTATCCAAAGTGTGGTGCATGTTTAGATGTGTTTTCTGTGCAGCAGGAACGCACTATATAGTTTTAAATAGGGCGTCTGCTGCGTAAAATGGATCAAAAATTGACATGTCAGTTCTTTGAACGGATCAGAAAGACATAAGTAAAACATGCATTGGCGTGCAGACATCTGAACGCCGATGCATGTTTCACATAGAAACTAATGTAAATCCCACTACACATTGTTAGATGCGGATTTAGGTCCGAAACACGAATCCAAACGCTTCTAAAAACGGCGTGTGAACATACCCTATCTCTTATTTCTGCTGGGGTTTATTGGGGGAGTACTTGAATCCAATTTTAAAATTAGTGAAGACTCCTGGTGAAGTGATAGCTGTAGTATTATTGTGCCATGTCTGCTGGACCTGTGGTTGTAATATGCCTCTTTCCACTGGATTGTCTGATTTTTTTTTTTTAATTTTTCTTTTTTAAAGATTTTTAATACAGTTTGCCTCACAAAACCATGTAACTGTAAGGGCATGTCCCCAGGGCACGGGTTTTTGGACGGTTTGCGGTTTTTCAGACCACCTGAAAAACCGGCCGAAAATGAGCACAATTGTGCTCTATGGAAAACCCGTGCAGCAGTCCCCACTGCACGGGTTTTCCGTCGGACGGTTTTGCTGCTGGTGGTCCGGCGGCCAAGCATTGAGCAAGCACATTCTTCCATCCGGTTTTTGGATGGAATCTGCGCTTCTCAATGGGAGGGGGAGGGCTCATCGCGGAGAAAATCCGCCCCCCGGCGGCCGTGGGGACGGGCGCAAAACAGGACAAATACCGGTCAGGTAAACCGGTATCCTATGCCGTGGGGATGCGCCCTAAGACTGTCTTTGTTGTTCACAGCATTTAATCAAAGCTTAGCTTTAATTTTTTCCAAGCAGTATAAGAAATGAAAGCTGAGCTCTAAATGGTTGCTATGGGCAGCAGATAGTATTAGGGGGTGTTCACATGGCGTGTTTCAGACTGTATTTTGGGGCGTAATTGTGCTGCAATGCACTTCGAAATACGGCCTAGAACTACGGTCATCATAGCTCTCACAGAGAGCTATGATTAACCTCAGTCTTCCCCACCGTGTATTGCGCGCCAGGTGAAAGAAGTGACATGCTGGGAATAAGGGAAGTGAATGTGACCACCGTGCCATTGTAAGATATACTGACCACAAGACACCGTGTGAACATACCCTTACTGTTAGACTATTTTGATATATGATGCCCATTGTTTAATTTCGGCTTCCCTGAATGTATCATTTTTATTTGTCTTGAAGTGCTGGTCTTCTTTATTTCTTATTACATCTATTTTTCATCTTTTCAAGGCCTACACCAGTGTTTCCAAAGCTTCACTGAGCCTTGCTGACCACAGAGAGCTGGGAAAGATGATGAATACGATTATATTCCATACGAAGATGGTGGACTCCTTAGTTGAAATGCTGGTGGAAACGTCTGATCTCTCCATATTTTGGTATGAACCTTTCTGGATTTTTATACTCAGTTGGTCCCTTGTAGATTGTGAGCCTTTTTTGGGCAGGGTCCTCTCTTCCCCTGTACCAGTTGTTAGTCATTTAGTGTTGCCATTGTACTTTGTTTAGTGTTATGTTGTGTATGTAGCCCCCTTTGAATGTACAGAACAGAACTATGGAATTAATAGCGCTTTAAAATAATAAAAAAGGGGTTTTACTATTTGGAAAAAGTCCCTTCTGGGGCCAGCTCAGAGCATTCTACGAGCTGGCCTTACAGAACGGAGACATGGCCGGGCTTGTGCAGTTCTTCCTGTTCATTTTGATGGCAATTCCGAATATAGTCCGAGTGTGCTCAGCTTTTTCAAAACCCCCATAGACCTGACTGGGGAGAGCTGACCCAGCGCAGTCATCTCCCAGTTTTGTGAGGCCAGCTCATAGCGAACCTTGCGCTGGCCTGACTTTGCTTAGTGGCTGAACCCCTTCAATGTTACACCTTGACGTTTGTAGCCAAGATATTTCTGTAGCTAGATGCATCCTGATAGCTCAACCTGAAATAGTTTTTTTCCCATGTACAGTAGAGGAAATGGTAGAGTGAATATCTAGTAGGAGAATTCATCTAGTTTTTGTGGGATGCATACAAAGATCATAACGTATCATACTCCCTTGGGATATCATTACAGGTATTTCTTCAAACCAACAAATTTACTTCTAGATACACTGGGAAGAAGTAATTTAACATCCCTAAAAGTTCTGTGGAGTGTCCGATAAGCCAACATAGCATCTGTGTTGTTGTTAAAGAAAAAATGCTGCTGTTCTTCCCATAGAACTATAGTTCTTGAGGTTCCTCCGTGTTGATTGCCATTAAATGGACAAAACTCAACTTGGGAATAACATTGTCATTACTAGTAGCAATCATACAGCTGGAAACCTGATTCTTGGGTTACCTGGGCTTCATGACCCAATGCCAGTAGAACACTGCAGGAAGAACTATTCCCACCTTCAATCAGGGCTTCACCATTGGTATGCACATTTAAGGGCCGTTCACACGGCTTATTTCAGGGACGGATTGCAGCCGTATTGCATGCCGTACTGCGCTGCAATACGGCTGGAATCCGTCCCAGCCATTACGGTAATCCACAGTTCTCATAGAGAACTATGTTTTCCGTCTCTCCCTCTGGCTCGGGGAATCCGCCGGGCGGGGAAAAGTGACATGTCGATTATCCCGGCGGAATAAGCGCCGTGGATAATACATGGCTATGGGGCCGGCGGGCAGCGCCCCCGCCCCTTCTTCAAGTCGTATTGCGGGCGGGATTCGTCCCGCAATTACGGCTTGAATAAGCCGTGTGAACCAGGCCTTAAAGAGATCCATCAAATCTGTGCCCCAGGTGTAAGCAACTAAATGTATATACAAAAAAGTGTACTGCAAGAGCGGCTCGGACACTTCAGTAATCGGGTTTTTGCACTCTTTACAGAGTTGTTACCGGAAGGGGCACATTGCAGTTAGGTTATTTTACACGGCAAAGACCAAATGCCGGTCGGATTGGTCTTTTTATGGCAAACAGGGGAGCGGCTTTTCTCTGCGGTTTGCGGATTCAAGCCCTCCTCACATGTTCATGTTCCGCCCGAAAGTTTTTGGGGACTGCTGCACGGATTTTCCATTGAATTCTATGGGGGAGCGTGTCTTGTCAGTTTTCAGACGGTTTGTAAAACCGCAAACCGTCTGAAAAACAGACAACCTGTGCCGTGGGGACAAGCCCTTAGTGTTCTTTGTGTTTCTTTTTGTTTGTTTTTTTGTAACCTATCAACTTTTAGCTTTTACAGTCGAGCATTTGAGAAGATGTTTCAGCAGTGTTTGGAGCTGCCGTCACAGTCCAGATACTCAATCTCATTCCCTCTCATCTGCACTCACTTCATGAGCTGCACCCATGAGCTTTGCCCTGAAGAGGTAAGGATTTGTCTACCGTGATTTTCCATTTCTTTTTAACATAGATACGTACTGTCTGGACAATTGCACGAGAAGTAAGTGAACCATTTGGCATGACCTGGCTTTCTGCATTCAATACTAATGTGGTCTAATTGTCTGATGGCCAAGTCAGAGTCGCGATGTTCATCCTATTGAGATGCTATGGCATGACCTGGCTAGAGCTGTAAGGCATCCCAGCAATGATGACTTCAAATCTTTCTGCAGGGAGGAATTCCTTCTCAAATTGTGCAAATCTTATTTGTAGCTACAGGGGATTGTTGCTAAAGAAGGGTTCTAAAGGTGGATAAATTCAAGGGTTCGCTTTTTCTTCCTGTACTGTAGATGTTTATTCAGTAATTTTCACTTTGCTAATAGTCTGGTAACATTTCGTTAGTAATCAATGCAAAAATCCAGGCAACTCCAAATAGTTTTTCTTGCCCTGTGTGGTGTTTGCAGTGATTGCTTAAACAGAGTATAAATCTTGGTTTTCCACCTCTGAAATGGGGAACAGTATTCCACATGATGATTTTTTTTGTTTCCATAATGAAGCTTTATTTTCTTTGGCAAATCAGAAAATAGTAGTTAGCACTATATAAAGCGATGGTTAGTTGTCCAAACGTGATTAATAAATGAGTTAAATTGACTAGTGTGCTATATATGAAACATTGGTATACATGCCTGCCTTTCTGTCTATACTTTACCTTTTTCTTTTCATGGGATTGGTGAGTTGTAAGCAATGCATCAGTAAATCTTTAGGATTTATTAAGGCAGACAAAATCTTTGTGGGTTTTAGTTATTCTAAAAATTAAAATATCTGCCCACAGCATGTTTTTCAGTTGGGTGCTGCACAGCTGCCGGCTGTGTTGTTCTTGGACAACAACTTAAGAGTCATCCTTCCTTTTAGAGATATGAAAGATTTAAGCTGAGCTGTACAGAGCATAATGAATAAGGGTGCGATCACACAACAAAGGCAAAATACCGCGGTTTGCGGATTCTAGCCGTCCACCTTCACACCCACATGTTCAGGTTCTGTCTGAAAACCGGGCGGAAGAGCGAACATGTTTTTAGGAATGCCGGCGGTGTCAAAAACCATCCATCGGAAAATCCGTGCAGTGTGAAATACTGCACGGATTTTCTATTTAAATCATTGAAAAAGGTTGACAGTCGGTTTACAGACGGTTATCAAATCACAAAACCAACTGAAAACCCTTGCCAACCCTTGAAAACCCAGCTTCTTAATAATCACTTTTAGGGTCATTCCTCACACATATTCTACATGTGCCTACACGCGATTATATATTTGTATTTCACGTGTAGCCAGACAATATACATAGGACAACCAATAACATTATCAAGTGGTTGCAAACATACATGAGGAACAGTATTTCAATTTGACGTTGATATTCCCCGCAGAGGGTGACATAAGTGTCTCAATGTTCCTGGAAGTGACTTAGGGATGAATACATTTTCTTCCTAGTAGTATAGACTAGTAAGGGTAATTAAGGATAGAAAAGGGGTGTAAAGTAACCTCTCCGGTGTGTAGACGTGGAGGGTTTACAGTGTTAAAGGGTTTTATAGTAACATCCCTGATGGTCTAGGGTAGTGTTTCTCAACTCCAGTCCTCAAGACCCACCAACAGGTCATGTTTTCTGGCGTTCCTTAGCATTGCACAGGTGATATAATTATTGTCATTGCTTTCTGTGGGAAATCCTGAAAACCTGACCTGTTCGTGGGTCTTGAGGACTGGAGTTGAGAAACACTGGTCTAGGGTGAATGAGGGGTTAATTATTTCATGTATAGTGATAAGTAGGTAACTTGCATGCTGGGATATGTGACAGAGTTACCAGAAGTTACATATATCCTTAGGAATTGGCAGAATGTTATATGCTGCCGGGAGGTTGATAGTCTACAACCTATTACACCCACAGCTCAAGAATATATTAATAAAATACACACATTAATTCTACTAGAAAGGGGTATATATCTGAAGAGAAATACTGTGACTAAATATGGCGACAATGGCTTGACTCTCCAGTCTTTGTATTGGATATATTGTAAAGGGATAGATTGCCCCTGGGAAATTGACATTACTGGTGTGTGTATGATGGGGAGAGAGAGGTTGAGTGAATTGCGCCTGGTTGCAGAAGGAGAGGGCTGCACATTGGGTCTACACCTCATTACTGTACGTTTATATGCAAATAATGAAGCTGGAAACCTAAGCCTATATTTGGTTGTACAATAATTCCACATGGATGCATTGCCAAGCCTGGAGGTTGAGTAAAGCTAGTGAGGGTACAGCACTGGACACTGCGTTTACAGATTTATGACTAGACTGTTGGGTTAATGGTGTTAACTGGGGGGAGGGAGGGTTACATGGAGGAAAAATAAAAAAATATATACTGTGATAGGAAAACTCAGAAACAAAATGTATTTCAACATATATTTTATATGTCCTATGGTTGTATATGATACTATGTATGTAATTGCGTTCACTCTTTGTATCTGCACCTCTTGATTCCCACATCGTCTGCTCCATTTTCTTTACCTGCGTTGGTCCTAGAGATCAATGCAGGGCCAAGGATGGAGACAATATTGTGGTTGTTAAAGGGAACTTGTCACTAGACGTTTAGTGTCTAAACCATCAGCAGGATATGGGGTTTGTAAATACCGTTCTAATATTGCTGTTGTTTAAATCCTCTGTTACTGAGAGGATGAAAAGAAAAGTTCTAGATACTGTGCTGTCCAGCGATGGTCATCTGGGCGTTGCTGCACTAGTGAATAGTCAATGTGTCCTAGCTGTTAGTTTGTCCATTCTATCTTGATTAACATCCCGGTTGGCAAGACTAGATTTACTGCCCAACAACCAGGGAAGAATGGCCATACTAACAGCTAGGACATGGAGTAGTCACTGCTACAGCTCCACCCAGATGACTACTGGTGAGCAGAATGTATTGTTTAGAACCTCTCTTTCTCTCTCTTGGTGAAATAATAGAAGTTTTTAAACATACATGGTTAGAACGGCATTAGCAGACACTTTAGCAATATGCAAGTGGATTAATTACTAACGATAGTGACCGGTTCCCTTTAAGGGACAACCATAGTACAAATTTTACTATGTTCAGAATTTGCGTGTAGGTTTACATAAGCTGTGTCATCATGTTATAAATGTACAATAAGCTACTGCATTGTAACTAGCTGATGTACAACCAGTGGTATCTTGGAATGTTTCAGAGACATCACATTGGCGATCGCAGTCTGTCTCTTTGTAACATGTTCTTGGATGAAATGGCAAAGCAAGCTCGAAATCTCATCACGGATATCTGCACAGAACAGTGCACCCTAAGTGATCAGGTAAAAAAATGTATATATTTCTATCGCTACATTTCTGTAAAATGCTGAGGACGCACGTACCGGCTGCTGTTCATCTGAGGGGCCGTTGTACTGTTTTACCACAATTTATTTTTGAATCATGGTCGGTAAGGATAGTGGTGGAAGATGTATGCGGCCTGAATGGCCAGCATGAAGTCCTAACAGGCTTCCTAGCCACAAACATTGAACGCTTTTGTTACAGCGTTTCGTAGCACATGGTTTAAAATAAGTTAAGAATGTGGAGAAACATCAAGGACGCGGCTCCTCGTTGACTACTCTACACCTTGCTCAGCTTGATCGACAGGTCTCCCCCTATGTACAAATAGAGAGAGAACTAGCATTGAAGCACAGCTGGGTGTGGAGAAGAGGTTAAGTACACTGTGTGCACTATTATTAGGCAAGTTATATTTTTGAAAATGTATTTTTATTATCTTACTGTTGGTCAAAATGTTAATAAACCGGAATATTTGATGAAGTAAAGTGAGGTTTTGGCCTTCTTTGGAGCATTAGCTATGTGTGCATAATTATTGGGCAATTAAATGAAAATTGATGCATCTCCTTTGTTTTCATCTGTTAAAGTGAGAATAATAAGCAACTAATTTCTTATACCCGGCACCCACCCCCCCCCCCGCCCCCCACCAAAAAACAAAAACAAAAAAAAACAGTGTCCAGTAAAGCCAACCACCTTCCATAAGTCATAAACCTTCCATCCATGGAGTCTGTCGGTTTTCTCATCAACTTTTTGTGCAGCAGCAACCACAGCCGCCCACACCCGGTTCAGAGAGGTGGACTAGTTTCTTTTACCTTAAATCTCCTGTTTAGGAAGGGCCCACAAGCTTTTAATAGGGCTTAGGTCAGGTGAGGAATGGGACCATGCAGTGCCAGACTTTGGGGTCTAGGGCTCACCAGTGGAATTTCATTCTGGGTGCTGACCAGTGGAGTTGCTTCTTGGGGTTCACCACTGGAATTCATTCTGAGGGCCCACCCTACAGCCACTGTTCATGCCTTTTAGACTTTGCTTTTTGCATCTTTTTTTTTTTTCCTCTGCCTTTCTGCCTCTCCCAAGGAATTGTGTGTGTGTGTATATTCTGTTTAATAGAAACGTCGGGTCGGCCATGACCAGGGGCCCACCAGTTGTTTCCCCTGTTACCCTGTCGGCCAGTCTAAGCCTGGGGCCATGTTGTTGTTCTTTCATCTTTAAGGCCTTTACTGGCTAGTTGCACAGTGGAGTATTGCAATAGAGCATTGTCCTGCATCAAAAATCATGGTTTTATTAAAAGATGTGGACTTTTTTTTTTTTTCCTGTACCACTGTTTGAATAAAGTGACTTCTAAAAATTGGCACTAGGTTTGGAAGTTGATGGGAGTCCATCTTCAACCCGAAAAGGTCCAACTAGCTCATCTTTAATAATACCAGCCCTTAGCAGTACCTGTTACCCACTTTCCTGGTGTCTGAGTTGAAGTGGAAGTTTGTGCCACTTACTGATCCTGTTACTGGGCCAACCATCTGATCAATTAAAAATGTACATAAAAATTACTTTCTTTTAACTGTGTGAGAAAACTTTTGTTTGACAAAGCAAACTGATCTCACTTCAGCTGCTAATTATCTCGTTACAAATAGTAGGTAATAACCCAATGATTGCTCTAGCAGGAACAGATTCTAAACCATGAACAATACATGAACGGAAAATAGGGTCATATTTTTCTGCACTGGGAAGAGGGTTTCTTTACAATTATCTGGTAATCGCTGATGATATATAGCTTTGTCAAACCAGAAAGAAGGACCATCGGGCAATTCTCTCACTCCTGTGCTAGCAGAGTTAATTTACATTGGGGAACTTTAAAAAAAAAAAAAAAAAAAAATTTCAAAAGCCATATAATTGTCGCATCTCTATAACACATACTTGGAAATATAAAATATACAAACTTGGATGTACGTGTGTCTGAGCACCTGGTTTGTAGTCTTATACTCCCACACAATGATGTAAAGTGATGGCCCAGGGAGAGCAGGGGGGAGGCAACCAGTTTGGGGGGGAAGGGGTTGAACTTATTTCACAGTGGCCCTTCCTCCTAACCTCCCCTGGAGTTGCACACACAATCAGGGTAGGGGAAACGCTGCACGTGCTGAGGAGAGATGATGGGAGTTCTACAACTCAAATTTCCCAGGACACACACAGTAGATATGAGCTTTTCTGTGAATCTGTTTTCTATTTCTGCTGCTGCTCGTTGGGACACGCCCCCTTTTCTGTGATTGGTTAGTTGGGACACACCCCGGTTGGATCATGCCCTCCTAGACACGCCCCCTGCACTGAGATTGGCTGGCTGACATTTCATTGAGTCTGTTGGGATATGCCCCCAGACAGGAAACGCCCAGGACACGCCTCCTGCGCTGTGATTGGCTGCCTGCACACTGTGTTTACTCCCCTCTGAGCTGTTAAAACCGATAGTGAAACCAAGGGCTGCTGGCTGTATACTCCTCTCCCAGCTCTAGGATGAATGATCTGGCTAAATACTGACTATTTAACTCATAGATCCCTCATATAACACAGACTTATATCCTGTGCTCCTCCCATATAACACAATCTTAGTCTCCTGCCTGATAACAGAGGGAGAGGAGGGGGAAGGGCAGTGTGGATTCCTCTATATAACACAGTCACAGTCTCCTGTCTGGTAACAGGGCGAGGAGGGGGGGGGGGTTGTACACTCCTCACATGTGTTTCATCAGTTCAGGCTGTGTGTATAACTGGTTATAGCACAGCAAGGAGCTTGTGGAACCTGAAGGCTCTGCAGACACATGAGAAGCATGCAGTAGGCTACATGCTCTCCAGACAACCGTCTGCTTCCCTGCCTCACACACAATGATGATGTCATAGGTCTTCAGTGAGGAGAGACACACCTCCTGACAGGAGAGACTCGCCCCTGGATTTCAAATTCAATCTCATAGAATCAGCTCAAGAGCACGAACAGTTCAAACGATAAAACCCCTTTAATCCCCTTCACTGCCTGTAGATGTTGTGATGAATGTGTCCATGGTGTTGGTGCAGCAGATAATAAACAAGCCTAAGTTACTAATAAGAGGAGACAGAATGCAACTGCAAATTGTCCTATTTTAGATGCAATAATAGTGGTTGCAAAAGTACACATACCCTCTATTGATTGGCTGGTAACTATAGCCTGTTTGTCTAAACAAAATAGTTTACTACAGCTTTTTTTTTTTTTTTAAACTTTGTGTGTTTACTATCCACAGCCTCAAAATAGCAACTAAAAATGCATGTTCTCATTTTATCTATAGATCTGTGTCCATTAAAATGTTTCCGGTGTTTGTATTAAAAGTTGAGTTTTACATTTATACAAGTTACCATCTTTTACTTGCCCACTTTGTCACACAATTGTATCTAGTTACTTGCCGCTCTTTGATGGCTTAGCCAGGCGAATGTGCGCATAGAATGCCCACCTGAGTGGATCTATTATTATGAGATGCTCGGGTTCCAAGGATTTATTTTTTTTTCCTTCTTAATTATTCAACTGCAGCTACTGCCAAAACACTGTGCCAAAACAATCAGTCAAGCAGTGAACAAAAAGTCAAAAAAGCAGACCGGAAAGAAAGGAGAACCTGAGCGAGAAAAACCCGGAGTTGAAAGCATGAGAAAAAACAGACTTGTGGTTACAAAGTAAGAGCCTGTGCATTTAAATGTTGTCTTCATTTCACATTCTCCCATAATGAACATTTCCAAATAAATGTTCTTATCGAGTTAAATATACAATATCTGTTACTCTCTTACTTTTTTTTTTTAAAGATTATTTTCGTGTTCTCGTCTCCTAAAGTGAAGGCATGTGTCAAGAATATGCCATCATTTCGTGATCATTGAGTTTTCCGCCAATGAATGAAGGGGGAGCAGCAGTGATTCAGAGTAGTGGCCCTGTAGTCTTTCCCTTCAAAGTAGATCTCCCAGCCCCATGTTGTGCAGGACACTGCCATATAGCCCCTTCTTTCTGAGAGTCAGTGAGTTCCTACAGGACAGATCCTCAGTCATAGTATTTCCTAGCAATATGCTATCACTTTGAGCATCTCTAACCCCTTTGGAATAAGCTTTATGTGAACTCCGATTAAGTGGAAGCACCGACATTTGATTCTACCAAGTAACCACCAAGCAGGCACATGGGTTTACTCTGTACATCATCGGGTCAATCAATCAAATGGCCTGATGAAGTTTGGGGTTTACCCGTGCAAAATGCATCATCTGTCTGTCAATGAAAGATCTCCAGTATATGCTGTGCCATGCTGGCTGGTTTCCTGGTAGGATCAAGCGCCAATGCTTCCAATTAATCGGAGTCTGCTTAAACCTAATTCCAGCAGTGTATATACATCTCTAAGGCCTCGTTCACACGGCTTATTCTGGGACGGATTGGAGCCGTACTGCGCGCCGTATTTGCACTGCAGTACGGCTCCAATCCGCCACAGTAACTACGGTAATCCACAGTTCTCATAGAGAACTGTGGATTCCGTCTCTCCTCCCCGCTCGGCGAATACGCCGTGGGGGGAGATAGAGACATGCACATTATTTACGGCACGTACGCGCCGTAAATAATGCATTGTCTATGGGGCCAGCGAGCAGAGCCCCCACTGCGCCCCCGCCACTTATTCAAGCCGTAACTGCGGGCGAAATCCGGCCCGCAATTACGGCTTGAATAAGCCATGTGAACACGGCCTAAGGGATCACATCGCTAGCATATACCATGACTGGAGATTTGACCCGTACGAACTTGCTGACCCCGAGGATACAACAAAGGTGAAGTCCATAAGGAAGGGGCTGCTAATCCAAAGGTTAGGGCCCGTTTACACGGCAATAGACACATACCGGTCGGTTTATCCGACCGGTATTTGCCCGGTTTGTGTGTCTTCCCCACGGCCACGGAGGGACGGCTTTTCTCCGCGATGAGCGGAGAAAAGCCCTTCCCATTCATATGCACATATTCCGTCTGAAAACCGGACGGAAGAATGTGCATGCACAATGTTTCTTGGGCGGCAGGCGGTTTGAAAAACCGTCAGGCAGAAAACCCGTGCAGTGGGGACTGCTGCACGGGTTTTCCATAGAGGCCCATTGTGCTAGTTTGCGGCTGGTTTTTCAGACTGTCTGCAAAACCGCAGACTGTCTGGAAACCGGCCTAAAAACCTGTGCCGTGGGGACATGCCCTTAGATGTCTAAGCAGAGTTGTGCTTTCCTTGCAGAACCCTTAATAGTGAGCCTTTAGTTATTGCTCAGCCACTTCCACACTATTGTGATGTTCTTCACAAGGTTTGCACCATTGTTTCTCACTTTGGTTCTCCATTCTGTATCATTAGAGCTTTTATGAGATGGAAATACCCCTTTATGGAGAAAATCCTTGCTCTGTATATTGAGAGAAGAGGCAGAGCTGAAAACGCTTCCAGTGCAGGATACGTTAAACACCAGTAGCTTCACGAAATACCATGCAGATAATTCATTCTCCTCTGTGTGTTGTGTGCCATGAGGCACAACTCCCGATGAGACTTACTGAATATTTAGTGGAGTATAGTAGCTGTATCCCCTTTACCATCAACCCAACAGCTGATAAGGGTTAGAAGATCCAATAGGCTGACGATAGGAATGAGTGTCTCTGCAGGGATCGGAACGGCGGTTATAGTGGTTATAAATCTTATTTTTCTGAATATTTTTTGGTGAAACAATGTTGTACTTAAAAAAAAAAATAAATGAAAAATAAAAGGTAGAACATTCTATATGTTTCCTGTCAGTGTTTCTGGCATTTTATCAGGTCTAGATCATGTTAAGTGTTAATTGAGGGCTATCCTTATTAACATATCATGGGCCATCATTAGCAAACCTGTATTGGAGTTATACATGAGAATTTCACTTTGTATATGTTGAATGAGGAACCTAAGAATTTAGCCCTTCAGATGCTGCATGCTAATAAAAAAAAACATTGACATACCAAAATTTTTATGAATTATTTAATTTTTATTTTTTAACCTACAGTTTGGATAAACTACATACTGCACTTTCAGAACTCTGTTTCTCTATTAATTATGCCCCAAATATGGTTGTTTGGGAACATACATTCACTCCAAGAGAATATCTGACCTCGCACTTGGAAATCCGCTTCACCAAGTAAGTGTCCGGCACCTGGGATGAAGTTCAGTTTTTTTTTTTTTTTTAAGTACCTTTCCAAAGAAGTAGATTTGATGATACTTCAGATGTGTCCTTTCCGAAAAAAAGACTTAAATATTTTAATGATTTTAAAAAGACTATATGGATCAGGAGGATGCTTGAGGCTTAGAATAAAATCTATCGCTTACAACGTGAGTAGAGGTGAAGGTTGAAGCAAAAGCTCTCATTAAAGGGAACCTGCCACTTGGCTAATACTGCCCTTGCTAAAGACAGTATAAGCTAGTGACGGTCACCCTGTTTCTAGCGATGCGTCCTTTTATTCTGTAGAATATAGCAATTTCAGAGCATTTACTGCTTAAATCTGGCAGCCTACTCTGCCAGAGAGGAGTCCAGCTTGCATTGGCTTGCTGGTCACACTGGGGATCACATTGTCACAGGTGCCCATAACAATAGGGTATGAAATAAATGGACGTCTGTAAGCTGAAATGAAACAAAGCACACTATTAGAATATTGCTGATGAGTTGGCATTATATGCCCAAAAACGCTTTTAATGGCGTGATTATCTACGACCTTGCTTAAAGCTAAAGGAGGTAGCCTGAAGATGTGGCAGGCTTGTCACGGAGGAGCACGCTGCTTAAGTGTTTGTCTTGGCTCATGCTTCTCTTTTCTCTTCTTTACACCACTTCTTGGGTAACCATTTTTGTTGTTTTTTTTTTTTTTTTTGTGCAAACCATTAATGCGGCACATTTTCTGACTCAACAGAGCCACCACTCCTTTTGTACAGTGTCTCGCAAGACACACAGAGTTTCTTAAACAGTTATTAAATGCAGTGTGCAGCATTTGCAGCAGCATTACAAGCCGGAACTCCAGTACAGTAAATCTGCCGCAGTGGGTTATGGCTAGCACAGGGCCTGAGGGAGCAGCTTTCCAAGGACATTAACATACCCTTTTTTAAATTTGTTAACTAGTGATTTAGTAGCTGGTTAAGTAAATGGATTAGTAACTGGTTTAGGGATTAAAAAACAAAGGGTGGTGATTAATGGTACATACTCGGACTAGATCCTTATTAATAGTGGGGTACCACTGGAGTCAGTATTGATCACCTTTCATTAAAGACCTTACACAAAGATTGCACAGTAGAATAACAATCCTTGCAGTTGATACTAAACTGTGTAAAGTAGTAAACACAATAGCGGATAATGTACTATTACAGAAAGATCTGGTAGGTTGGAGGCCTGGGCAGAGAAGGGACAGATGAGGTTTAACACCGATAAAGGCAAGGTTATGCAAATGGGATAAAGCCGACATGTAAAAGAACTTGGGAATCCAAATGGACCGCAAACTTAACTGTAGCAGCCAGTGTCAGGCAGCAGCTACCAAGTCAAATAGGGTCATGGGGTGTATAAAATGGGCATAGAGGCACACAATATAAACCTATTTCTCCCATTTACAAATCCCTAGTCAGACCACACAATATAACAAGGGAGAATCCTCTATGTCTAGAGAAGAGAATGCTTCTACATAAACATAGAAAGGGATTCTTTACTGTAAGAGCAGTGAGAACCCTCTGCCAGAAGAACTTGTCATTGTAAATTCACTAACAGGGTTCAAAAAGGGTCTGGATGCATTTCTAGTGAGTAATAGTATGACAAATTATAGTGACCTGGATTCTGGTGAAGGGTTGTTGATGCAGGGATTTATTCCGATTGCCAGATTGGAGTCGGGAAGGAATTTTTTTCCCTAAAATGAGAACAATTGGCTTCTACTTCATGGGGACTTTTGACTTCCTCTCGGTCAACACTGTAGCACAGTAGGCCGAACTGGGTGGACGTCTGTCTTTTTTCGACCTTTCAAACAATGTAACTAAATTAAATACAGTTTTGGGCACCAGTGCACAGGAAAGACGTTGTAGAGCTTGAACAGGTTCAAAGGCGGGCAACAAAGGACTTGGTGGACAATACCAATACAATACCCAGAAAGATTAGTGAAATTAGGGTTATTTTAGTTTAGAGATCTCTTCTATGACCTATTTATATCCAGGACTGCAACCACCAACATCGTATTATTTTAAAATTATTAACTGCTTTTTAAATTGTGTAAAGATTCCTTCCTAAGTAGGTGTTAAGACTAAGGCTATGTTCACATGGCATAATTGCGGGACGTATTTCACCCCGCAATTACGCCGTGTGTATGGGGGTGGGGGGCCGGCAGCCCCATAGACATTCATTATTCTCGGCACATATACATCGTGAATAATTGACATGTCGCTTATCTCCCCGCTCGGCGTATTGTGCGAGCGGGGAGAGGAGACGTAATCCATAGTTCTCTATAAGAACTGTGGATTACCATAATGACTGGGACGTATTTCGCACAGTACGGCACGAGATACGTCCCATTTTAAGCCGTGTGAACATAGCCTAATACATGTGCATGATCAAATTTGCAGGGTTATTCCGGAGCACTTTATCACTGTCAGCTGCCGAGCTACAGAAGTATTTGGCCCTCAGTCTGGTCTGAATTTTGACATTCCTGCCGTGGAGATTTAGTTAATATTCTTTTATTTCCCCATACAGGTCTATTGTGGGCATGACCATGTACAATCAGGCAACACAAGAGATTGCAAAGCCCTCAGAGTTATTAACTAGTGTAAGGGCCTACATGACGGTGCTTCAGTCAATAGAAAACTATGTGCAGATTGACATCACGAGGGTTTTCAACAATGTTTTGCTTCAACAAACCCAACATCTTGACAGCCATGGAGAGCCAACAATCACCAGTTTATACACTAATTGGTAAGTACTTATGATGACGGCTTCTCTTCATGTCTGACTTGCCTTTTAATCTTTTTATACCTCAAACTTAATAGTTCTTGATTTACAGTTCGTTCCTAATAAACGAGCTTTATAAAAGCCTTTCCCTTAGCATATACTGTAAGGACCAATGGAGGAAGTCCCATATGTGCAGCCTTTTTGTGTAGAGGCCCAGCTGGCAAGGTGGTCTACTGCTTTCTTAAAAATAGTAATGGTTTCTGTTGCTTAATAAGATCCTAAGACTACACTCCTCCCATTACTTGTGGGTTGCCAAATTGGTGTAGCTGATGTACTTGGCTGGTAGAGCTTTGTCTAGGCTGGATACAATTACAGCCACTTCACTGAGAGGAGGATTGGGGAGATGTACGGGTTTGCTTTGCTGCCTCTGAATGCAATCGAGCGGGTTGTTTTATTCAGTGCCAGCAAGCAGATTTTTTTTAAAATGATGAGAAGTTGTAGCAAAATGGCCCTTACTACTGCTGTCCAAAAGTTAATGTAAACTCACTTTTTGAAAAAATATTGAAAATGATGTGGAAAATGAAAAATTACTAAAAATTCATACGAAATGTCTTTAACATAAAAACATGAGTCAAACGAGAAGTCATATTTTGATGACACATTCCCTTTAACCCTACTCAGAATCGGGACTGACCACAATTAACCATAATCTCTCTGTTTTTACCTGCCATTTCCCCTCCCTTCCCCACTTAACACCTTGTGCCCAATCCTAGATTCCCTCCAGTGAAAGGCTGCTGCTTTTGCGAACTCCTTCAGTAAAGGCTGTAACATTTAAAGTGGACCATTCAGCTGACAGAGATCTCAACTGTTTGACTGACTTAAAGGGGCTGTCTCACTACATTGATTCATCTCACCTCAGTCCTGTTTTCATGATTTCACTTTGAATTCAGGGGCGTGTTTACTGGCTTCCACTAGACTGTAGTAGAAGCCAGGTCTGTAGCTATAGCAACCAGCGCTGGCAGCCTATCGGGATAGATCAAACAGGTCTGTAGCTATAGCGACCTGAGGAGCTGATGCAGCCCATACAAGAGGGGATATCTAGGAATAGGTAGGACACTGTTAATGGACAAATATTGCAAAGTGACTTGTTTTTGCAAGATCTTTAACATAAAAGGCAATGCTTGTAGTGAGACAACCCCTTTAATGGACTGCTATAGCAGCTTTACTCCGTGCCCTTGGTTCCTTGTATCACTTCCTGCTTTTGTCATCTAATATCTCTGCCAATAAATCACCTAGATTATATTAATTAAACCTTGTTTTCAGATCTAACCATGGGGCTGTATTTTATTTTTAGGTATTTGGAAACACTACTGAGGCAAGTTAGCAATGGCCATATAGCTTATTTCCCAGCAATGAAAGCTTTTGTAAATCTGCCCACCGAGAATGAGCTAACCTTTAATGCTGAGGAGTACTCTGACATCTCTGGTGAGTGAAACATGTTGGCGCATCGGCGGTACACAGCTAATGCCCCCAATAACGTCAACACTGGGCTTGGATAAAAGCCCACTTTCACAAATTTTTCTCTGCTTTAAACTGAGAAACTCTGCATCAAATCATATAACCCTATATAGCACAGAGCTCATCTTCTCTCCTCTATTATATAACCCTATATATCACAGAGCTAAGCTCCTCCCCATCATATAACCCTATATATCACAGAACTCTGCTTCTCTCCCTCTATCATATGACCCTATGTATCATAGAGCTCTGCTTCTCTCCCTCTATCATATAACCCTATATATCACAGAACTCTGCTTCTCTCCTCTATCATATAATCCTATATATCACATAGCTCTGCTCCTCTTTCATATAGCCCTATATATAACAGAGCTTAGCTTCTCTCCTTTATCCTATAACCCTATATATCACAGAGCTCAGCTCCTCTCCTCTATCATATAACCCTATATATCAGAGCTCAGCTCCTCTCCCTCTATATAACCCTATTTCAAAGCTCAGTCTCTCTCCTCTATCATATAACCCTATATATCACAGAGCTCAGCTCCTCTCTCAATCCCTATTATCAACTCAGCTCCTCTCCTCTATCATATACCCTATATATCACAGAGCTCAGCTTCTCTCCCTCTATCATATAAACCCTATATATCACAGAGCTCAGTTCCCCTCCTCTATCATATAACCCTATATATCACAGAGCTCAGCTTCTCTCCCTCTATCATATGACCCTATGTATCATAGAGCTCTGCTTCTTTCCGGCCTCCATCACATCCTGCTCTTAGGTAGGGCAGAATAAACCACCTGACAGGTTCTTTTTAAACCATACTTATTGGGGTTCAGGAAGCTAATACGAATATTGTGGTTTTGCAAACACTGTGCATTAAAATACTAATTTATCTGTACCCATACCTACAGCACTGACATTAGTGCATTTATTTTCCTTGCTAGCAAGGAATATATTCTCTTTCTATAATATTGGCTCTATATATGATCTGCAGACATATTAGCACTGCAATATTTTTTTTTTTGTAAACTAGGAGTATAATTGGAAATGAAAAGTATAAAATTGTGCTCATCATATACTTTGCACGTAGCTATGATGGTGTGGCTTCTAGTCATGTACCGGTCAGTGTGCTCTGCATCTGTACAGTGAGTTTCTCAGGAGTCAGAGTAAGAAGAGAGATCTGTCCTGGACCCGAGCAGGAAGGATGCGTCTTGTTCTGTGCTGGGAGATTACTACATAATATGACCAGTGAGAAAGGTCCTTCACAATTTTGATAGTGGTCTGTAGTAATCTTCCGTCACATCACTGAAGCTATAGTTTCAGAGAACTGTCCATCTTCGGGCGCGTCCCCATGGCACAGGACAAATACCGACCGGTATTTGTCCGGTTTTTGTGCCGTCCCCACGGCCGCAAGAGGACGGCTTTTCTCCATGATTAGCGAAGAAAAGTCCTCCCCGTTCACATTCACTTGTTCATATTCCGTCCGAAGACCGGACGGAAGAATGAACAAGTAGAATGTTTTTAGGGCGGCTGGCGGTCTGAAAAACCGCTGGGCGGAAAACCCGTGCAGTGTGGACCGCTGCATGGGTTTTCCATAGCGGCCCAGTGCGTTGGTTTGCGGCTGGATTTTAGGTGGTCTGCAAAACCGCAAACCGTCTGGAAAAAAACAGCCGAAAACTGGTGCCGTAGGGACATGGCCTTACTGCAGTTCCACCAACTTTGAGCTTCTTGCCTTGGTGTACAGTGCAGAGAGAGGGTACATGTATTTGTTTCGTTTAGTAGTATGCTAGAAAGAAAGTATTTTGCACACCGGATATCTGGAAATAGTTCTGCCCCACGACCATCTCTATTTTTCTATGAACTTTGTTCTTTACATTTAGCATTCTTCTGAAGTCAGCATTTTTCAGTTGCTGAAAACTACTTGTTCCAGCATTTGTGGTTGCTGAAGTTGTATATTCTGAGCATAAACATTCTGTTTTGTTAATTTCACAGAAATGCGAGCGCTCTCCGAGCTGCTGGGACCATATGGCATGAAGTTTCTTAGTGAAAGTCTAATGTGGCATATTTCTTCCCAAGTGGCTGAACTGAAGGTACTGCTTTTAAAGTGAACTATAGATATAGAGGGGTATCGCCGTCTCCTTGAACTCGCCGGTATAGTTTTGTTTAAAGAAGTTTATCTTTTGCAGTTTTCTTAAGCTCATCAAATGTCTACATAATGGACAGCTGTTAAATGCATTAATGATTTTAATCTGTTGGGTACAGATTTAGGCAGCGGAATAATGTTTGGCCACATATGTTGATGTGAGGCTACCTTCCTGTAGTGATCACTCTCGGCACAACTGACTGGCTAAGAAGGGCTACCTAACTTTATGCACTTGTGTATAAGCTTTTTAGATCCTTTTGCGTGAATCATTGGTGCACCTTTATCAATGCAGCTGTGCAACAAATTGGGTACAATTTGCGACAAAAAAAATACATATACTCTGCACATTTCTAAGCCTTGTCTGGTGAAAAGGGGTGTGGTCTCAGTAAGGCCTCGTTCACACGGCTTATTCTGCCACGGATTGGCGCCGTACTGCGCGCGGGATTTGCGCTGCAGTACGGCGCCAATCCGCGGCAGCAATTACGGTAATACACAGCTCTCCAAGAGAACAGTGAATCCGTCGCTCCTCCCCGCTCGGCAGTCCGCCGCGGGGGAGAAAGTGACATGCACATTATTTACGGCGCGTACGCGCCGTAGAGAATGCATTGTTTTATGGGGCCGGGAGCGGCGCCCCCGCCGCGCTCGTCCCGCCCCTTATTCACGGCGGATTTGTGAGCTCAATACGGCTCACAAATCCGTCGGGAATAAGCTGTGTGAACACGGCCTAACGGTGCAATTGGTGGCATGAAGTAAGTCAATTTAAGACTAGACCGTTTTACTGTGTGCCAGATTTATCAATATTATGATACATGTGACAGATTGTAAGGATATGTTCACACGGTGTGGGGCACATTCAATACGTCCGACATCCGCCCAGCAATTACAGTAATTCATAACTCTCATAGAGAGCTATGAATTACGTCCGTCTCCCCTGGCTCACAATGCGCTCGTATTGTATGACAGGGGAGAGAAGTGACAGGTCACTTCTTTGCGGTGCTTACGCGCCGCTGATAACAGTAGTGAATGGGGCAGGCCAGGGGCCGCCCCCCTTGTGCTTGGAAGTACACGCTGAATAGCACATACTTCTAAAACAAACGGCGTTCTGCGGGGCATACAGTACACACCGCAATATGCCGTCTGAGCATACCCGAAGGTTACATTGTCTAAGAGTTAGACATTATGAGAAAATATGGTGACACAGTAGGACAGATTTATCAATAAACATGTGGCTGCAATAGTTAGAACATTTTACCAGTGTTTAAGATTGAGGCTAAGCACTTCCTTTCAATATGGTAGATCACCATTACACCAATATTAAAAGGATTGTCCATCAGAAAAAAATTCATTTGAAAAGGGACCAGAATAGGGTAAAAGAGAGGAAAAAAAAAAAATTAGGTAGTTACATGTTCCCTGCCTCCTCGGAGCTTCCAGGAAACGCATCTATTAGCTTCCAGGTGATGGTACCAAAACACAGGAGAGATTTGTGCTCTATTGTAAGTGAATGGAGCGCAGACCCCTCCTGAGTGTCAGGATGAGAAGCCAAGAGTAAAGAGGAGCTGGTCCAAGGGAGCTCCCTAGCTGGATAGGTAGGTAAGTAGACCTTCTTTTTTTCCCCCCTCACCTTGGTCCTACTGCAAATTAATTTTCTATCGTTGGGCAACCCCTTTAATCTTGTAACACAGTAGGGCTCCCAATATAGTGTCACAGTATCGGCATTGACTGACCCATTAAAGGCCAATTTTATATAGAACCTGTTGACCTTACAGAATTATTTTAGTGTGAATAAAGCAGAGTACTCGGACATGGAAATAAAATATAAACTCATGTAATGTTCATTACATGGGATTCGTGCCCAGCACTTTAAGCCTAGAGTACTGGACAGCAAGCCACATGCTTTTCTCCAGATTCTCAATCTAGTTTTTGCCCCATCCGATGGGTGTAGTTATAAATGTTAAGGTATTTCTTATATTACCTAATGATTACTGGTTCAATTTGTCTTTGAATTCCTTATCGGTAACATTCGTATGCATGCTGATGAAACAGATATTATACCACAGGCGTGATGATGAAAAGTAGTGAAATATGTGGCATTGTTTTACACAGTGAGGCAGATTGATCAGTGCTGTTTTACTCTTATCATAGTGTTTGATAAATCTCCCCCATGCAAAAAAAAAAAAGTCAAAACTTTCTAATCTAACTTTACAGCTTTTGTAAGTTGGCTTACTTTATGCTACTAACTGCACTAAAATTTTTGGCATTTTTTTTTTTTTTTTGCATGTGGCGTCTTACATAGGTTCATGCCCCTTCTAGACAGAAGTGTCGATGAACTGTCTGAAACACATATTAAATGGGGTATAATGTATAAATGTGGTACACCAGTCTTTTTGTCGCCCATTGGTCCAGGATTCTGGTGCAGCTGCCTTAAAGGGGTTTTGCCAGGACGTGCCTTATCTGCTAAGAAGCAAATGTAAACAAGCCACGCTGAGCTAAAAGAGAGAGAGACACAGCCAGAGCACAGAGCCTGCATAAGGGATTGTGTGAAATATTCACTGTTATCAGATAAAGCAGGGATCTACTCAGATAATCACACTACAACTAGTGGATACTGTATACAAAAGACAACATATTTCTCCCCGGTGCCTTGAAATCTTCTTCAGCTCCCTTTCATCAGATAAGAAGTGTTCTCTGCGCAAGCCAAGCCCGGCCAGCAGCTCCTGTCAGGTCTTATCTAATAGAAACTTTTAAGTAACTAAGGGCAGGTAAAGCAGCCTCTAGCTCTCTCAGGCTGCAATTTTTTTAATCACATACATTTAGAAAAGTGATTAAATATCCATTTTGGAGGATCCCATGTCAACATTACATCGTGGCAAAACCCCTTTAATAAATGAGTCCCTTTCTTTTCCAAGTCTGTTGTGCATGTAGTGCAGTAGTGTTAGACCACACATGTTGCTGTAGTCTAGGCTTTGGCTGCACAAATATTTTGTAGGATTTTACACAGTAACTTTGAAGTGGTCATATCATTAGTTTACTTGACAATATGGGCTTTGGCTGCAGCTTATACAGATAACACTGCAAATACTTGACTATACGTATAGGGTTCGTCTTCCTTACACAGCCCATGTTCTGAAAGGCATTAAACAAGATCAGTCCTCCTTTCGTTTTGCTCTTTGTGAAGGAGACTTGTAACCAATTTCATTTTTATTTTGTAGAAACTTGTGGTGGAAAACGTTGAGGTTTTAACACAAATGAGGACAAGCTTCGACAAACCTGAACAAATGGCTGCACTCTTTAAGAGACTATCCTGTAAGTGACCACCACCAACAAAGAGCTGTAGACCCAGTCTGGTTTCTTTGTGTTATTAATCCACTGTCAGCTTTGCTTTTCTAGCTTGGACTTTTTCTTTTATGTTTTTTTTTGTGTTTATAGACTTTTCTGTTTCATATAGGACCTATCTAATGTTTTTAGCAGGTCTGTAGCTAGAAGACGATGAATGAGTTGTGCAAGATAACTCATGATTGTGTATACACTATGCATAGTAAACATTTCACAGAGTCAAAGGCAACTTCAGTCTGATCAGGCTGTGAGAAGTTCTATAGCAGTGATTAGCATATTCAGCTCCTCCATAACTAGTTGAGCGTTACAGAGACTTAAAGGGATCCTGTCACATAGGTTGTGCCCCCCTTGACAAGCCAGTTTCAGACCTGCTGTTTCCAGTGCTGTGTCCCTTACTCTGTAAGACGCAGCAGTTTTAGAGCATTTACCCCTTAAATCTTATTCATGAGCAGGTGTTAGCTCCACCCACCAAAGGCTAGCTCCGCCCACTGGCAGTTATTCACATGTTTCTACCTATTCAAAGTAATAAGTTTGTCAGTTGAGGTGGGCGGGGCTAGCCTCCGATTGGCCGGTTTTGAAAAAAACTGACACTCTGAAGGACTCTTCGAATGACTCTTCTGGCTGAAAACTGCAGATTTGAGCATTAAATACACGAAAACTGCTGCGTCTTACAGAGTAAGGGACACAGCACTGGAAACAGCAGGTCTGACACTAGCTTGTTCTGTCCTCAGCCAGGGGGACAAAAACTATGTGACAGGTTCTCTTTAAGCTCAGAATATTTACTCTGTAGAAAAACAAAGCTATAGAGCTCCAAGGAAAAGAAAACGCGCTCTTATCGAAGGTAAACAATCTAATCTTGTTAGAGATAAATACTTTGCTCCGTTCCACCATGGTGATATCACTCCCTGCTCTCTGTCTAATTGGGAAAGGAGCTGTGAATGGCAACCTAGAGCCACTTGTGTGCACTCAGAACAGATAAAATCTCCTTTAACTCCTGACCAGGGCAATATCAAAAGAGCAATGAATTTAGTAAAAGTCTTCATTTACCTTTCCCTTCATGTTAAAAGCTACTCATTGTAGTGAGAAAACCCCTTTAAGCTTGGTACTTTAAAGGACTCGTCCAAGCATATTCTCCTGCCTGATTGGATGTTGGGTGCTGGAGCCACAGCTGCATACTGGAAGGATGGGTTTCCATGCAACCACCTGTTATCCAGCAAGGATTGGGCAAGTGTTTTATTCTGAGTAGTGGACCCATGCATGATACTTGCTGGGTGCTGGACAGTTGCATCGGCAGATCAACCTCCCTGTGCAGTTTCGTTAGGCAGGGGAGTTTGCCCTGAAAACCTGTTTTTAAGTTTTTTTTCTTTTTTTAACCACTGCATTTCATTATTAAATTATAAGTGGTATAAAAAATTAAACACTTTGGACATCTTCACCACCAAATTTTGTATCATTTTAGTGTAGAAAAAAAGTAGGACATTTTGTAATTTTTTTTTTTTTGTTTTGTTATTGCAGCTGTGGACAGTGTCTTGAAGAGGATGACCATCATTGGGGTTATATTGTCTTTCCGCTCACTTGCACAGGAAGCCCTCAGAGATGTAAGCATTCACCATTCAGTTGCTGTCTTTCCATTGCTTCAGTCTTTCTCATTATGCCACTTAAATTTCTGCCATTTTTCCCATTAAACTGCTATTCCAGATGGTGTATTTTGAGTAAAGACCTGACATTTATGAGAGAAGTCATGAAAGTGTAATAGGTGGGGGATCCAAGTTCTGCAATCTCCATGTCTACAGAGTGGGGGTTTGACTTACTACAGCCACTTAACAGGAATTAATGGTTCACACAAACTAAATGGGGATTGGTTGCCCCTAGTCATCTTATTATGGGAGTGCCTATTAGGTGTAATAAGGAGTTTTTAGGGAACGTTTGAACCAAGCAAACTCAAGCTGTTATATGACTTTGGATATATAGGTTACATTTCTACTGTTGTACTTTAAATGCTCATCTTTGCCACTGCTCAATACTTTTCGTCACTGAATGTTCGTTTACTGTATAGGTCACGATCTATGTGAACAAACATTAGTATTTTAGTCAAATATGGATCGTTATAACCCATTTCAGCTACAAATGTGTCCCTACATTGTGTGTAATCCTCCATTGTATGTTCTGTGTATTTTAAGAAGCATCATTCGTGTCTTAGAAGTCTTAATTTATAGTCAAGAAGACAATGGACGCATTTAAAAGGTTGCAGTTGGGTTTGCATAGACCATGTGAACATTTAGAACCTACTTTTATTATCCTGAGGTGCGGGGTATTTCCAGTCTAGCACATTTACGGTGCTGCTGTTGAGCTCATTGAAGGCAGACATGGTGCTCTTGATGTCAAATCAAGACTTTTCTATACGGGCAGGTGTATAATTATAGACTTTCTGTTTTCTCACACATCAATAGCAGAACAGCCTTCTTTTGATGCCTCAGCTGTTCTGATTTGACTCATCCTCTTAAATATTGCTTTCTGTGAAGTGTGAGAAGGAATGCATGTGATGATATTACATGCTTGGAAATTATTGTTCAGCTTCTTGAAGGATTCCCACATGTTACGGCATTAGATGTTGGGGCTTAGTGATATCTATGAGGACTTGGCTTGTCTTCCTTACAATACCTGCATATTGGTTCACTAGGCATTTAACATGTAACGTAATTCGCAAAGGATAGTACGTATCCTAATTTGCCAATATACACTATTGTCGTCTTTTGGCACCATTACTGCAATGAATGAGGATGAACTGCAATACAATACCAAACACAGCCCATAGACAGCAGAGGCGCGGTTTCTGGAGTAAAGCAGATTTTTTTTTTTTTGTTTTATAACTAAACCTGAAAAATGCCTTTAACTCTTTAGCCCACACAAATATCAGGTTTCTAATCACACAATGAAGTAATAATCGGTCTATGAAAATAGCGCTAGGTTTTTTTTGCTTGTTTGTCATATAAAGATAAAGTAGAGCCAGTTGATTATTATTTTCTTTATCCCTCTTTAGATTGATCTGAACATAAAAACATGTATGTTTGGATATTACCCCCTCTTTAAAAAAGAAAATAAAAAATAGGGGGGCACTTAAAGGGGTTTTGCCACAAAGTAAAATTGACGTGGGAAGTTTGTAAATTAAATAATAAACATTTTCACCATTCAACATTATGAAAAATTCTGCACTGTTTGTTTTAGCTGCTCCTTTAGTGATCCATTGTTTACAGCTCGTCTCCATGGGATACGACCAGGGCTGTGAGCGCCTCGATCCTGGTCGCACATGCTCAGACATAACCTCTCCTCTCAGGCAGCTACTGAGTGTTCAAACCCCGGGTGCTGTCATTCTATTCCTGTCCTCTGTACTCCTTAGTAATTAGTCAAACAGTGCAAATAAATTAAAAAAAGAAACCTCAGTGAGGTCTGTGCATTGATAAAGAGAAATAAAATCCAAAGGTTTGGTTCCTGCAGGGATTTGAACCGAGGACCCTTGTGCCTGGAGGCAAAAGTTTTACCTCTGAGCTACAATGTAGCTACTTACAGTTCCACACATAAACAGACCTTTCTTTGACTAGAGAGAGGAAAGGCCTGGTGATGTCATCCTGCTGAGTCACATAATATGCAATTCATACAAATCACACACACACCCTTCTGAGCACACAGAGCTGAAGAGCTGGATGCAGGAGGCATGAAATGAGATTGTGACAAAACCCCTTTAAAAAAGCAAACTGGCTTTTAACTTAGAAGCTAAGTGGATGTTACTGCATACAGCTGTATACTGTTATATGTATTTATGTGGTATACTGTGCTGTGTATATTCACATATTACTTGGTTATTGGATAAGTACAGAACTGGCAAAAGTTGCATCTGGTCACTAGGAAATGACAGAGTATCTCTCTTACAACATAACCTGTTATATGAAGTAAAAAATTAAACCCATAAAGGATAATTCTTGCCCATTTGCAAAATTATTTTATCAGAAAATTATTTATTGTTTAAATCATTTTACATGTTAAGATTGTTTGATGTTGGCAATACAGTCATGGCCAAAAGTTTTGAGAATGACACAACTATTATATTTTCACATGATCTGTTGCCCTCTGGTTTTTATGTGTGTTTGTCAGATGTTTTTATCACATACAGAAATACAAGTGCAATCATATTATGATTAACAAAAGCTTTTATTGACAGAATGAGTTAATGCAGCAAGTCAATATTTGCAGTGTTGACCCTTCTTCTTCAGGACCTCTGCAATTCTCCCTGGCATGCTCTTAATCAACTTCTGCACCAAATCCTGACTGATAGCAGTCCATTCTTGCACAATCAATGCTTGCATTTTGTCACAATTTGTTGGTTTTTGTTTGTCCACCCGTCTCTTGATGATTGACCACAAGTTCTCAATGGGATTAAGATCTGGGGAGTTTCCAGGCCATGGACCCAAAATCTCTATGTTTTGTTCCCTGAGCCATTTAGTTATCACCTTTGCTTTATGGCAAGGTGCTCCATCATGCTGGAAAAGGCATTGTTGATCACCAAACTGCTCTTGGACGGTTGGGAGAAGTTGCTCTTGGAGGACATTCTGGTACCATTCTTTATTCATGGATGTGTTTTTAGGCAAGACTGTTAGAGAGCCGATTCCCTTGGCTGAGAAGCAACCCCACACATGAATGGTTTCTGGATGCTTTACAGTTGGCATGAGACAAGACTGGTGGTATCGCTCACCTTGTCTTCTCCGAACAAGCTGTTTTCCAGATGTTCCAAACATTCGGAAAGGGGATTCATCTGAGAAAATGACTTTACCCCAGTCCTCAGCAGTCCACTCCCTGTACCTTTGGCAGAATATCAGTCTGTCCCTGATGTTTTTTTCTGGAGAGAAGTGGCTTCTTTGCTGCCCTCCTTGACACCAGGCCTTGCTCCATGAGTCTCCGCCTCACAGTGCATGCAGATGCACTCACACCTGCCTGCTGCCATTCCTGAGCAAGCTCTGCACTGCTGGTAGCCCGATTCCAAAGCTGAAACACTTTTAAGAGACGGTCCTGGCGCTTGCTGGTCTTTCTTGGCCTTGGAGCCTTTTTGTCAACAATGGAACCTCTCTCCTTGATGATGCGATAGATTATTGACTGAGGTGCAATCTTTCTAGCTGCGATACTCTTCCCTGTTAGGCCAGTTTTGTGCAGTGCAATGATGACTGCACTTGTTTCTTTAGAGATAACCATGGTTAACAGAAAGGAAACAATGATGCCAAGCACCAGCCTCCTTTTAAAGTGTCCAGTGGTGTGATTCTTAATTAATCAAGACAGATTGATCTCCAGCCCTGTCCTCATCAACACCCACACCTGTGTTAATGGAGCAATCACTGAAACGATGTTAGCTGGTCCTTTTAAGGCAGGCCTGCAATGAAGTTGAAATGTGCTTTGGGGGAAAAAGTTCATTTTCTAGGCAACTATTGACTTTGCAATTAATTGCTGTTAAGCTGATCACTCTTTATAACATTCTGGAGTATATGCAAATTGCCATTATAAAACCTGATGCAGTAGACTTTGTAAAAATTAACATGTGTATCATTCTCAAAACTTTTGGCCATGACTGTATGTTAAAATTATTTCTTGAGAGAACCATCTGTATTTAAAAAAAAAAAAAAAAGTAATGAAATCCTGCAGTTCTCATGCTGGCCACAAAGCCGAAGTACTTTAGCGATCACTTCTCCGCAAAATAATTATTATAATGAAAGTTGACTACTATATATGGATGAAACAGAATCCACCATTGTCAATAGGTGATGGTCAGTTTCCCCCCTCCCTGCACACTGACTTCTTCCCACATGCTTCCATAAAAGTCACAGACTCCTTCGTCCATGTAACTGTCCATATCGTTCCAACGCTGATGTGAGCCTTTAGGGGTTTTATTTTCTGATGGTATATTTTTTTATTCTGTATATCATGATGGTGGCAGCCATCTTGCCTCAGCTGCTTTCAAAAGCATTTGGAGCTTTATGCTTAAAGAGGACCTATCACCTTCAGACAAACATCATGAAGTAACAGAAGACTAAAATACAAACACTTTCTCAAATAAGCTTCATTAGGAAAACCAAAGCATTTCACCTGTATTTCAGTTTTTAAAAAAGCGCTGGCCCTTTAAGACAGCTCTGAAGTCGGGCCAAGTCGGCACATGACAGCTTGATGGATGACAGTTGTAAGTTCCTGAGCTGGGAGAGTCCACAGTGCAGGGGGGAGTCTGTAAGTCTACATCATGTGCACACTAGAAGCAGTGTACTATGGATGCCTGTGTGCTCTGGAGGAGGAGGCTGAAGCAACAGGTAAACTCTGTCACACTGTTTGCTTAGGCTCTGTCTCCACTGCACAGAAAAAAACGACTGTAATCATCTCCCATAGACTCTAATGTAAAACCGTCCTGCTGTCTACACTGAGCTTCTATTTTCTGCTCGTTTTTTTTACTGCTCGTCTTTTGCAACATGTTCTAAAAAACGGCAGAGCCGGGCAAAAAATTTTACAGGAGTCTATGGAAAGCGCCGGACGTCTCTTGGCGCGTTTTCGCTGCGTTTTTTTGCCGCGATTTTTCAATGTAAACCCACCCAGGAGACCCAAGTCCCACCTATAGTGGGTGTTAATAAAGGTTATACCTTATCAAATTTGCATACAAGTGTCTGGTGTGTCCTTGTTTGTACCATTCGTAATAACATGATCATGCTTTGGTCGCTGACGATTTTTGCGCAATTCATATTTTTTTTTTAGCTAAAAATACGTTTTTTTTACGGATTTTGGCGCTAAAATACTTTTCTTTACATATTTTGGCGCTAATAAAGTTCTCTCGCCTCTGACGCTAAAAATAAGTTTTTATACGGATTTTGGTGCTAAAGTCCTTTTCTTAACATATTCTGGTGCTAATAAAGTTATCTTGCTTCTGACACTAAAAATACGTTTTTTTACGGATTTTAGCTCTTCTAAAGTTAAATTCCTTTTGTTGCTAAAAAAAGGGTTTTTTTACGTAATTTGTAGCTAAAAATACGGTTTTTTAACGGGTTTTGGCGCTAAAATATGTTTTGTACGGATTTTGGCACTATTAAAGTTTTCTCGCTTTTGTCGCTAAAAAAGTTTTTTTTTACGGATTTTGGAGATAAATTTATTAGCACCAAAATCCATAAAAACCCACAAAAACCATAAAAAACTTCTTTTTAGTAAAACGTATTTTAGTGACAAAAGCGAGATAACTCTATTAGTGCTAAAATCCATAAAATGACTACAAGATGACATATAAATGCAATAATGTGCTTTCCATCCCCTTTTGTAGGGCAGAGTTACATACAATGGCTTAATTTATGCATACATTGAAATCCAGAAGACAAGCAAAAAAAAACAAATCGCAGCAATAAATGGCCGTTTTTTTCAGCTGCTTTTGACAGGCAGGGGACAGAAAACTCCGTTGTTAGTATTTGGCTTTCAGGTCGTTTTTTGTCCACTGCAGTGTAGACACAGCCTTAGTGTGCTGTGCCTGCTGTACTGTATGTAGTGAGAGACTCATCACACTGTACAAGCAGCTATGCCCTCAGCATCCCCCTGCACTGTTGGTATCTCCCAACAGACTGATAAGGATCTCCTGAGTTACAAAGTGAAAGTAAAACCTGTTTCCCTGTAAAACTGAGGTAAATCCTCTGGATTGCTAATGACATGTATTTGAGAAAAGTCTTATAATTTCATCTACTATCAAATCTAGGTGTTTGTGTGGAGGTGATAGGTACTCTTTAAAGCTCTAAAATGTTTAACGCTCTAAATACGGTTAAAAGCAGCTCAGGTAAGATGGCTGCCACCATCATTATATACAGATTTATGTACAATCGGAATAAACTAGAGTTTTCTTGGTTTGGAAGGGTTAATATTCTCAAGATGACAATTCTCCCTCATTTCTTATATCTTATGCAAACTATTCCTTTACATATTATGTCTTCTTTTTGGAAGCGTATAAGAAGACCCTCTACCTTGTTCATTTGGTCTACAGGTCGCCCTAAAATATCCTATTTCATTCTTACTAGACCTAAAGATTTGGGCGGACTGGGTTTACCAGATTGCAAAAAATATTATTTGGCTATGACCTCTTCCCGCACCTAGGACCTGGTCTGCCCAGATAACGATAAGCTCCGGGTTTGTCTAGCTCGGATGTTTCTCCTTTATCGTTGGTGTCTCTCCCTTGAACCTGGACTTTATCTATGGTGGGAAAATTTTCTGCCACTTTCTCAACATGCCTCACTTTAGCAATTCTCCTAACCTATAAATCCAATCTCAATCTGTTGGATCGAAGTGGCCCACTACTTCCTATCTCTGATAATCCAGTCTTTCCTCCTGGACTTGCACCCCATTCCTTCTTAGGCAGCACTATAGTCAGACCACTAGGTTTAATATAGGGTCTGGATCGGATATTTTTCCCTTCCTCTCTATTTCTTATTGAATCAAAATCTTCCACTCATTTCCATTATAATCTACTTCATGATTTCTTTAATTCTATTAAATGTGCTGTTGATTTCAAAGAGAACCTGTCACATAGATTATGCCACCCTGGCTGAGGATAGAACAAGGTAGTGACAGACCTGCTGTTTCCAGCGCTGTGTCCCTTATTCTGTAAGATGCTGTAGTTTTCGTTTATTTAAAGCTGAAATCTGCAGTTTTCAGCCAGAAGTCATTCGAAGAGTCATTCAGAGTGTCCGTTTTTTTTCAAACCCCGCCCACCTGAGGCTAGCTCCGCCCACCTCAACTGATAAACCTGTTACTTTGAATAGGTAGAAACATGTGAATAACTGCCAGTGGGCAGAGCTAGCTTTTGGTGGGCGGGGCTAACACCTGCTCATGAATAAGATTTGAGGGGTAAATGCTATAAAACTGCTGCATCTTACAGAATAAGGGACACAGCGCTGGGAACAGCAGGTCTGACACTGGCTTGTGCTGTTCTCAGCAAGGGGGGCATAACCTATGTGACAGGTTCCCTTTAAGAGGCCATTGACTCCATTTGAACAGTTGTATTTCTTAAAATTACCACCGAGACACGCTATATCTTTTTTATACAGGGAACTCTCTGATGCCCAATCTTCTGCATTACCCTCGTATTGTAAAGCTTGGGATTGAAGGATTAAATAAGAATGTTCCCCTTCCCAATAGGCTAGATGTTTTGTACTCATGCATAAAGCGATTATTGCCTCCAAGTTTTAAAATTCTCTCACGCTGGAATACAGTTCCTCTCGCTCCTCATAAATGGTATCCCTCTGTTTCGGATGTTTGCTGGTGCTGTGGTAGAGAGCCATGTGGCTCGTGTTTGGTGGCATTGCTCTTTCCTCAGGCACTTTTGGGATGCTGTATGTAAGGTCATCCAGGAACTCACGGGAGTGCCCATTCCCAAGACCCCGGAAGCTCGATTGATGCTTGATTTGTCAATCCCAGTGCACAAACCATCTTTACTGTGTCACCTTATTCCAGCAGCCAAAACCGTATTTCCTACACTCTGAAAATCCTCTGACTCTTCCCTCCCCACACACACAGGAAATTGTAGCTAACACTCCTGACCAAGTTAATCACTTAAATACATCCTGGTTCTTGTGGTTAAGCTTCCAGTCCTCCTCCCTATCTCGTACCCTTTAAAGATAACTATCTTTGAGTAGTCTTTGGAGTGTCCTTCATATATGCTTCTGCTCCTTCTTATTTATCCATTTATCTCACAAACTTTTTTTTAGAATTTTTCCTGTTACTGTAACCATTTGTCTTGTCTTTGTTTTACCCTTTCCCTTCTTTCCTCCCTCCACCACCGTGCTCCCCATTTTTCTTCTTTTTTTTTTTAATTGCATTTTTTTTTTTCTTTTTTTTTCTTTTTTATTACTGCATACATCCTCTTTTAGACCTGAACGGTCTATTGTTATTTTTCTTACATTTATTACGGGAATATTTTGTTATCTTTTAATATTAAGTCTGTTTATTACTTAAACTTTATCTTTGTAAACTGTTACATTTATCTTTAATAAAGCTTTTTTGAATTTGAAAAAAAAAAAAGTACAATCCGAAAATTAAAACCTTTTGAGGCTTGTTTCACATCAGTGTCAGACCCTCCATTGCAAATTCTGTCAGGAATGATGAAAAAAAATAGAAAGGGGAACATCTCTCCTTGAGGAGAGCACCGAACGAACGGCGTGTAGAGATTTGTTTTGCCTTTTCGCACTCTACTAAGCATCTGCATATCACAAGGCATTATGGGAAAGGGGCTGAGAAGCCCAAAGCATCCTCTATTGGATGTAACAAATCCTCAATTTGCTTTTGACCCACCAGGTCTTGAGAAAGCAAAAAGGATTTTAGCCAAGCCAGTATCTCTCGTCTGTTTGGCCAAGCCAGTTTCTCGCTGTTTTGAAACAGCGTTGTCTACAGATGAGAGATACTGGCTTGGCTAAAATCCTTTTTGCTTTCTCAAGACCTGGTGGGTCAAAAGCAAATTGAGGATTTGAGAGGGCGCTTTGGGCTTCTCAGCCCCTTTCCCATAATGCCTTGTGATATATAGAAAAAAAAAATAGCACAGCAAGCTGTGCTGTTTTCATGAAACGTCTGGTTTTATCTGTATATAAGAAATCTAGTGTTTCCCAGCTTTCCGGGATGTTTTAGTATTCTGCTAGCTTTGTAATGTGTGCTGTGAAAACCCCCGACATCCCTCCTACTCTGTATGTTTTTTTTTTATTTATCTCACAGATCATGTCTGGTATTTTAGGTGATCATTGGAAGTACCTGGTTATTAAATGCTCAGTAAAATGCCTTATCTGCTGATACCTGGCATTCTAACATAGTCTTCAATTCCTCTTCCAGGTCTTATCTTACCACATTCCTTTCCTTGTAAGTTCTGTTGAAGACTTCAAGGATCACATTCCAAGGGAGACTGACATGAAGGTAAAAAGTGTGGAATACAATTTCATACAGCGGACACTGCTGGAGCTCTCTGTTTCACTATGAATTCTTCTTCAGTTGTTTTCAGACATGCACTAACTGTAAGGGCGCGTTCTCACTGCACAGGACAAATACCGGTCGGTTTGCCGGCTGGTATTTGTCCTGTTTTGCGGCCGTCACTTTGAGAAGCACATATTCCGTCCGGATGTTTTGTGGACGGAAAAACCGCCGGACGGAAAACCCGTGCAGTGGGGACTGCTGCACTGGTTTTCCATAGAGCACCATTGTGCTCATTTTCGTCCGGTTTTTCAGGCGGTCTGAAAAATGTCAAAACGGGCGAAAACATTTGCCGTGGGGACATGCCCTAAGGTCTCATCTGAAGCGTGTGTGTGTATATGTATATATATAAATGTATATGTATGTATGTGTGTGTGTATGTATATGTATGTGTGTGTGTATATATAATATATATATATATATATATATATAATATTTATATATATATATATAATATATATATATATATATTATATATATATATATATATATTATATTATAATGTGTAAATCTTTTTTGTTTTTTTAATACTTGAATATAACACAGGGCTTCTCTGACTCACCATGCCTTTCTATGTCTGGCTGTGCACTGGGCTTAAAGGGAATGAGTCATCAAAGATGACTTATTGTTTTACTCACGTTTTTATGTTAAACACATTTTTAAAGAATTTTTGGTTATTTGTTTTTTAATTTTCCATGTGACTTTCAACATATTTTAATAATTCTTAAGTCCTGCAGTTTTCACTTTGGCCAGTAAGCCTAATAGTCTGACACTTCCTGTTCTGTAGAGAAAGATTCTCAGTTGTCTGCTCATTATCAGCACAAAGAGGGTCAAACGGAAAGGAGACACCAGTGTGAATAGATAACACAGGATCCACCAGTCACAAGAGGAGATAGTCACAGTTCACCTCCCTGCACAGTGACGTCTTCCCAGGTCAAAGAGCATGACTAGAAAACTCTCCTATGTAAGTCAATGGGACTGAGTCAGTCTCAAGTTTCCAATGTGCATGAAGCTACTGTAAAGCATCTCTCTGACTGCTGTTAAAGCAGTGCAAACAAGGTCTAGTGGCCAAAGTGAAAACTGCAAGACTTAAGAATTATTAAATATTGAAAGTGATATGAAAAATAAAAATAAATTCTTAAAAAAATGTGTTTAACATAAAAACGGGACTTAAACAATGAATCATTTTTTATGACACATTCCCTTTAAAGGGGTTGTCAATGAAATTACAAAAGGGGAAAAAAAAAACCTGATCTGTGAAGCCACTTGTTCTTCCCACATTAATCGTTGATTTTTTTTTTCTACAGTTTTTCTAAAGAACTGCACTGTGGATTAGGTTTTCAAGGAGGGTTTTAAAGATATACAGATTCAATGACTTGGCATTCTTCCTGCTTTATTGCTACCAGCCTTCTACATACAATCACCACTAAGAGCCTAGGGCTGCGTTCACACTTTGTCTGGGGCTCATAGACTGAACATATGTGTATGGCCCTACTGACTCAACATATACCAAGAAAATGTCATTTTTGGCTTTTACCAGACTGCAAACTTCTATTAATACAGAGAAACCCAGAAAAACACATATCACACAGTATATTTATTTCATTGTTCCTTATGGGTGACATGTCCATATGCCTCTATATATGTCAGAAATTTGTTTTCTGCGCTTTACTTGGCCGTCTCAGTTGGCCTTAAAAGTAAGATGCTTTCTCGACAATCGCGCTATTCAGACTCCTCACTGCGGTTCGTAAGGCAAAAAGGAACAGGGACCTGATGCACCCTTGTTGGTGATGTCACATATGCGATTAGAATTTACCTAAAAGCTAGAGGCCATCAAAACAGATGGGGGTTCTTTCAGAAGCAGTCAGGCTAAGCATAGACTGAGTAGAGGTTAAAGATAACCTGTGACCATTGCAGACATGTCTGGTTTAGTAAATGCACATTACCTGTGGAATAACAATTGTGGAGCATCTTTTCTCAAATCTCTGTTGTGTGGTTCTCCTGTTATTCCTCCTAGAAACTCAAAACCAACCTGGGTCATCTGGTTGTTACGAACTGGGGGTGTGCCCCTGCAGAGTGTGAATTTGCCTCATCCGTATTGACACACCCAAAGTTGGTAATGCCCATCTGACTGATTCAGTAATACATTTCTAGAAGAAATAACATAGGGACAACACCGAGTTATAAGAGAAGATGCTCCAGCATAGTTATTTCACAGGGCAGAGTTTTCTAAAATGGACCTCTGGGGAGATGTTACAGGTCCTCTTTTAATGAGGTTGTTCCCGTAAAGTTTAAATAATGAACAAACAGAAAAAAGCTCACTTACATGGGCTGTGATGAATTCGTCCTAAGAGACACGAAATGCCAAGTAGTAGAACCGCTCCGTGCTAACCGCCGGCCAGGCGGAAGTGAAGCAAAACAAAACGGAAGTCCGGGTATCCAAGACGGCAGCTAGATGCCACTGAATACCGCTGAAGAATCCGAAAGCAGGTAGCGGTAAAAAACTGACTTTATTCAATAACTTGCAATAAAAAGGCACAATGGCAACAAACCCCCTACGGCTAAATGAAGAAAACAGACGCGTTTCGGGCGTGAAACGCCCTTGCTCACTGTGATATCGGGCCCTTATCCGTGCACTACATTTAAAAACACCTTAAGGACCAATCATTTGCCCCGGTAAATCACATGATGTCACACATTAATTAGATATACCTAAAATATAGGCAGAAAAGGGGAAGCACATGGAAATGCATTACCTACGATGTACAATATATGCAGATATAGATAAAATATATATAAAACATTACCATGTAAGTGAAAAAACATATATAATGACATAACATATAAGAAAAAATATCATACGCATGATGACCTGTAAATAAACATAATTATTAATATATGTAAAGCATATCAGTACGATAATTCAACCCTTCAGGTCTTCTTGTACCTAACTTTAGAATCCAATAGGCTTCCCTTTGTCTAATAATTTTAACCCAATTGCCACCTCTATAAGGCGAATGTATTTGTTCTATGGCATAGAACCTAAAGCTCGCTAAATCGCCATTTGATTTTCCAAAAAATGTTTTGCAGGGGCCTGCATTTGACTTTTTTGCTTTTTTATGCTATAGATGTGTTCCCCTATGCGGGTCTTAATTTTGCGAGTAGTACTCCCCACATATTTCTTTTGACAGGTAATGCATTCAATGATGTAAATACAATGGTGGCTGTTACAGTTCATAAACTGTTTGATGCTGTATTTGTGGGACTTTTCAGTATCGGTAAATTCTTGTGTTTTAATAACTATATTGCAACAGTTACACCTCGAGCCCCCACATTTAAAAAAGCCTTTTTGAGACAACCATTCTTTAGATGTTTTTATAGAAATGGTTAATAAACACACTTGGAGACATAGTATTTCCTATTGTTTTACCCTTTTTGGGGATCACCTTAACTCCCTCCTTCAAAATTTCAGACAAAGTACTGTCCTGTCTGAGAATAGCAAGATTTCTATGAAAAATAGACTTTATTTGTTTAAAGTTATTACTATATTTTGTAGTAAATACTATTTTATTCTTTTGCACTTCTCGTTCTTTTTTGTCTTTACTCAATAATTGTTGTTGCGTCATAGAACTTACTTTGTCGCTTTTTGTATGTCTTTTTTATTATAACCTCTCTAAGTCTTTCCTCAATTGTTTTTTCCGCTTGTTTATAATCCCTATCCAAAGTACAGATTCTCCTCGCCCTAATAAGTTCTCCATATGGAATAGCCCTAATGGTATTATCTGCATGGCAACTATTAGCCTTCAATACCGTATTCCCAGAATTAGGTTTCCGGTACAGAGTAGTGACAATTTTGCCCATATCTGAATCTCCCTGAAGATAAATGTCTAGGAAGGGAACACCTTTTTTGTCCCACACTCCTGTGAAACGTAAATTGTAAGGATTACAGTTAATATAGTCCAAGAAGGACTGTATGAGCGCTACATCGCGACCCCAGATAATCAAGAGGTCGTCGATGTAGCGCCCATACCACAAAATGCACTCAGCATAAGGATTGTTCACATTATATATGGTCTGGTGCTCACACCAGGCCATGGTGATATTGGCTAAAGAAGGTGAAAAAGTGGCCCCCATAGGAGCACCCAATAGCTGTATATAAAAGGGAAATTTTTTCAAATTTAAAAAAAGTTACTTGTTAGTAAATACTCTATAGCCATTAATATAAATTCTTGTAAATTATTATCATATTGATCTTGTTGTTTGAGAAAAAAACCCACAGCTAATAGAGCAATTTCATGAGGTATACTAGAGTATAAACTCATAACGTCACAGGTAACCCAGGTCAAGTTTTCACACCAAGGTTTACCTGAGAGGTTATGTAAAACAGATGTAGTATCCTTTAAATAGCCTGGTATGCTCTGTACAATGGGTTGGAGATATTTATCAACCCAATTGCTTAGGCGTTCATTCAAGGAATCATTGCCTGAAATAATAGGGCGCAAACCCGGGGGGGGAACACATTTTTATGTACCTTAGGGGTACCGTAAAAGATTGGAACCATAGGATCATCTATTAATAGATATTTCTTTTGTTTTTCATTTAGTACCCCTAGGCTACATCCTTCAATAAGCAACTTCTCCAGTTTTTCCCTGAAATATTTGCTAGGATTCTCATGTACTTTACGGTAAGTGATCTTATCATCAAGAATATCATAGACCTGTTTAGTATAGAGGCCGATGTCCATCACGACTATGGCCCCCCCCTTTGTCGGCTCGTTTGATAACTAAATTTTTCATATTTTTGAGTTCATTTATGGCCTTCATCTGTGACCAAGTGAGATTACCCATTTTTCTGTTTTTTCTATTGTTATTACGTTTTTTCTCGTTTTTATTATTCAGTGCGGCGAGATCGCGCTCCATAAGATTTTGGAATGCTTCTATAGCCGGCACTCTAGCCTGTATAGGGTAGAATTTAGGGTTAGGCATGTCGTGATGGACACTGGGCTCCAAAGAATATTCTGTCTCTATATCGATATCAGTATCTAGTTCCTGCAAAGACTTTAATGTAAGTTGTTCTTTAAAGTACAAATTGTCATATTCATTAGATATATTTTGAGTAACAGACACAGGTTTATCTTCATCTGAATCTTGATTAGAGAAATATTTTTTAACAGTCAGGAGTCTGACAAACTTATTTACATCCATGATTGTATCTAGGAGTTGAAAGTCATAGGTTGGTGCTCATGTAAGTGAGCTTTTTTCTGTTTGTTCATTATTTATGCTTATTTAGGCCACGCTAGGCTCAAAAATACAGGGCATGAAAGACTGTCTGTTATTACGGAGATTCACGTGTATATTATAAGCACATATTTTTAGGCACAAACCCCTCTACGTATACATGGCTTTTTTCTATATACCCAATATGCTACCTGAACGTCAAGCAAAGCTTGCAGCTGTATTTGATAAGGAGCACACGCCCGTAGAAACACAAACAACATGGAAACAACTTTTCCTACAATTGGAGAAGATAAAAATTAAGGAGCTTAAAATCTGGTGGGACCAGCAAACTTTAAGTACCTACCATGATAAGAAAATTATCCCTAGAGGACTCCGCATTAAAAAAGTTCCATCTTTTGAAACATCAGGATTGTTCCTAGAAAAGTGGAATAAAATACTTTCGGACTGTTCTTTAGCTCTCATACAGCTTATTATAGAACATGAAACTGAACAACTATGTGAAATTAATATGCAAATAAAAAATCTAGAAACACAAGTAAACGAATATAAGCGAGAAAGAGAATATGATATTGCACAAGTCCAACTAAAAGAAACGTTAGATAAAATAGAAAAAAGCATTATGGAAAATAAAAAAAGAAAATATACTAGGGACACAGATGATTATAGTAACAACAAGGTATACACGTGGAATAGAGAAAAAAACGATTATATACCAAGATCTATTTTAAAAAAGAAGTGGAACAAAGCTAATAGAAGATCAGTAAGCTTTTCAGATCTTGATAGTGTGGATAGCATCAATACAGATAGTGATACCACAGATCAAGAAACCCCAAATGTAGGAGAAGATTCTGCTAAAATTAGAGAGCAGTCAAAAAAAGGGGCGGGGAAAAAAAGAAAAAATGGCAATTTTTTTACCGAGAAAAAAAACCAACGAATGGGGGGCATTAAACAAAAAAAAGTTTTAAGAAAATTTTGTTGAGGGAGCAAAAATATTTCACCCTTACCCCCACGGTTCTCAATTACCCCAATTGGAGGTTCTGACCCAAAGGTTTTTGAATTTTGCCCCAACCTATGCTTTGAACTCCTAGTTTACAACATGGATTGTAAAAAAAGGGTTTGGGGGTTTCAGACTCCTGACTTTTAAAAAAAAAATTTTTCCCTCCTAATCAAGTTAAAGTTGAAGAAAAAACCTTTTGTTGTTACTCAAAATATTCCAATAAATTTGCATTTTTTTACTTTAAAAAAACAACTTACTTTAAAAAGTCTTTGAAGGAAACCTAGATACTGATATCGACTGGACAGAATTTTCTTTGGAAAACCCGGTTTGTCCATCCGACATGCCTAACCCAAAAATTTTTCCCCTTTTCCAGGTTTTAAGGTTGCCGGTATAGAAGCATTCCCAAAATTTTTAGGGAAACGCGATCTCCCCGCACTAAATAAAAAAAACCCGGGGGGGGGAAAAAAAAAACGAAATTTAAACAATAAAAAAAACCCTGAAAAAATTGGGAAATCTCACTTGGTCACAGATGAAGGCCTTTAAATAAAATTAAAAAAATATGAAAAATTTTAGTTATAAAACGGGGCCGACAAAGGGGGGGGGGGGCCCGGGTTGATGGACACCGGCCTCTATACTAAACAAGTTTTATGATTTTCTTGATGAAAAAGATCACTTCCCGTAAAACATGAAAATTCTAGAAAAAATATTTCAGGGGAAAAAACTGGAGAAGGGGTTGCTTATTGAAGGATGTAGGCCCCAGGGGGTTTTTTTAATGAAAAAAGAAAGAAAAATCTTTAAAAAGATGATCCTAAAGGGGGGTTTAAAACTTTTTCGGTTTCCCCCAAGGTCATAAAAATGTTTTTTCCCCCGGGTTTGCGCCCTTTTATTTCAGGCAATGATTCCCCTTTAATTTTAACGGTTTAAACAGTTTGGGTTGATAAATATCTCCAAAAATTTTACAGGAAAAAACTTTCCAGGCTATTTTTAAAGGATTTTCTACATCTGTTTTTTAAAATTAAATTCAGGTTTAAACCTTTGGGGGGTGAAAAAATTTACCTGGGTTACCGGTGACGTTATGAGTTTTTACTTAGTTTTTCCTCCCGGGAAAAAACCCCATTAGTGTGGGTTTTTTTCTCAAAAAAACAAGATCAATATGACAATAATTTACAAGAAAATTTTTTTTAATGGGTATAGGTATTTTTTCTAAAAAAAGTAACTTTTTTAATGTTTTAAAATCTTTTATTTTACGCTTTGGGGGTGTCCTATGGGGGCCACCTTTTTTTTACCCTCTTTTGCCAATTTTACCCTGGCCGGGGGGGAGCCCCAGACCAAAATATAAAGTGAAAAATCCTTTTGCTGATGGATTTTGTGGTATGGGGTACCCTCGACGGGCCCCCTTGATTATTTTTGGGGGGCGCGTTTTTAGCGTCAAAACAGTCCCTTTTTTGGGATATATTAATGTAATCCCCACAAATTTTCGTTTTAAAAGGAGGTGGGGGAAAAAAAAGGTGTTTCCCCTTCCCAGGGGCCCTCTTTTCAGGGGGGATTCAGATATGGGGCCCCAAAAATTGTCACTACCTGTACCGGAAACCTAATTCTTGGGGGAAAAAGGTTTTTGAAGGGTAATAGTTTCATGCAGTAATTCATTAGGGGCTATTTCCTTTGGAGGGAAATTATTTTGGGCGAGGAGGGGAAACTGTAATTTGGGATAGGGGGTTATAAACAAGCGGGAAAAAAAAAAAAAAAAAAAATTGAGGGGAAAAAACCTTTGAGAGGTTATAATAAAAAAAAAATACAAAAAAACGAAAAGTAAGTTCCTTTGGGCGAAAAAACAAATTTTTTGAGGGAAGGGCAAAAAAAAAGAACGAGAAAAAAATGCCCAAAGAATAAAAAAAGTATTTACTAAAAAAAAATATAGTAATAAATTTAAAAAAAATTAAAATTATTTTTCAAAAATTTTTTCTTTCTCAGACGGACAGTACTTTGTCTGAAAAATTTTTAAGGAAGGGGGGTTAAAGGGGGATCCCCAAAAAAGGGTTAAAAAAATAGGAAATAATTAATTTCCCCCAAGTTTGTTTATTAACTTTTTTTAAAATAACATCTAAAGTTATGGTTTTTCTAAAAAAGGTTTTTTTAAAATTTTGGGGGTCGAAAGGGTTAAATTGCAATATGGTTAAATTTAAAACCAAAAAAAATTTAACCCATAATGAAAAAATCCCACAAATTCAGCATCAAACAAATTTTTGAAAATTTTAACGCCACCATTGTTTTTTACATCATTGAATGCCTTTTTCCTGTCAAAAAAAAATTTTGTGGGGAGTACTAATGCAAAATTAAGCCCCCAAAAGGGGAAAAAAATCTATAGCATAAAAAAAGCAAAAAAAAATTCCCAAAAAGTAAAGGGGCTCTGCAAAAAACCCTTTTTTGGAAAATTTGGGTGGCGAAATTTTGCGAAACTTTAATTTTTTTTGCCATTGAACAAATCTTTTGCCTTATTAAAAGGGGGCCCAAATTTGGGTTTTAAAAAATTTTTAGGCAAAGGGAAGCCTATTGGATTCTTAAAATTGGTTCAAGAAGACCTGAAGGGTTTTTAATTTCGTTTTTTGATTTTGATTTACCCTATATTAATAATTTTTGTTTTTTTACAGGCATATGCGTTAAAGATAATTTTTTTTTCTTATATGTTTTGTCATTATATATGTTTTTTCCCTTTAAAATTGGGAAAGGGGGGTTTTTTTATTTTTATCATATCTGCATTTTATTGTAAAATCGTAGGTTTTTGGGATTTCCCTGTTTCTTCCCCTTTTTGCCTTTATTTTAGGTTTTTATCTTTAAATTTTTTTTGGGACACCATGTGAAATTTAGCCCTGTCAAATGATTTGGGTTTTAAGGGGGTTTTTAAATTTTAGGCACGGATTTTGGCCCCATTTCCAAAAGTGGCAAGGGCGTTTTTACGCCAAAACGGGTTTTTGTTTTCTTCATTTAGCCCTTGGGGGTTTGGTTCAAATTTTGCCTTTTTATTGAAGTTATTGAATTTAAAGGGCGTTTTTTACCCCCAAACCCGCTTTTGGATTCTTCAGCGGTATTCAGTGGCATCTAGCTGCCGTCTCGGTTACCCGGACTTCCGTTTTGTTTTGGTTCCCGTAAAGTTAGCTGGACGCAAAAGAAACATGTTTATTTCATTTTTGCTTCTTTTTTTATTTTTAAGGTTGCAATGAATGTGTATGAACTGTCATCAGCAGCCGGTTTGCCATGTGAAATAGACCCAGCCCCGGTTTTTGGGGGCTTTTCCTCTCAAAAATTGGTAGGCGTTTCTTGCTGACACGCCCATTCTTAGGCATGTTTTAGTATTTGACCACAGTGATAAAAGAATTATAAGAATAACGAAGTCATATGATTTATGAAACCTGGTTTAATCCTGTAATTACTTCTTTAAACCTTTTTATTAAAGTACTGTTTTTCGGGGTCTAAAAAGACAATTGGGTGTGTTTTTAAGATTTTTATGGTTATCTTTTGTGGTCTTTAAATTTTATTAGTTTAAATTTTTGAAAGTTTAGGGGTTTTTTTGGGTTAAAAGCCACATTGAAAAAAATTAAAAACCATGAATGAAATGAAAGCAGCGAGGCTGCAGCGTTTTCAAAAAAGTTAGGGCAAAGGTTGTCTTTTAAGAAAACTTTACTTCCCACCCCGCGAATAATGAGTCTATGGGGCCGGAGGGCTTCCCCCCCCCCCCAACCCCCCCGTTCCGCACTGCAGGGAAAGGCCCCGATTGGGGGAAAGGCTCCCGAACACCCGGCGTAATTGTGAGGTGTACTGTACACCCTGCAATTAGCCGTGTGAAAATAGCCTAAGGCGGACACCTTTGCAGAGCACAGCGACTTAGTGGATAAAAATGTTTGCCTTGCAGTGCTGTGCTCCTGTGTGCAATTCCCACCAAGGACAACATCTGCATCAAGTTGTGTTCTTTCCCATGTTTGCTTGGGTTTTCCCCGGTAATCTGGGTTTTCCTCCCCAAGTAGAATAATCTGGGGGTTTAAAATTGTGAGCCCCAAATTTGGGATGAGAAAAAAACATGAAAGGCGGTAAAACTCGGTATGTGTCAAGAAATGCATTGCCACTGTAAATTTGGGAAAAATTTTTATGAAAAATTTTTCCCGGCCCCGAACCCCCGTCCTACACAGGGAAAGTGAAAAAAATTTAGAAAATTGGGAAAAAATCCTGGTTTTTTCCCCGGTCACAAATAAGCTATTTTAAAAACAATTTTTTTTCAGATATTACTTTCAGAAAAAAATTTAAAAAACACCAAAACAAAGTTCTAAAAGTATTTTAAAAGGGGGGTTTTTTTCAGAAAAAATTTAAAATTTTTTTTTATTTTAATGGGGCTTGCATTCCTTTGTTCAATGTCTGTTCACATGAAATGATCTCATTGTAGTTGATATGGGAATCTTTATACAATATACGCTTAATAGGAATTTGTAGAGTGGCAGACATGGTACCGTCCGGGCACCACAGCAGATGATTTCAATATTTTCCTTTTAATCCTCTCCAGAAACGATCAGTCCAGAGGAGGAATACAAGATTGCTTGTCTTCTCATGGTGTGTGTGGCCGGTTGTTGGCCAACCTTGGCTAGTAATGTCATGTCACAATACAGCCCGGCCATAGAAGGTATTGTAATGTTATCCCACTGATGTCCAGTAATCCAGCAGCTGCAATACAGAACAGCTGTACACAGTCTTACCCGTGTGCTTTTGGTTCTTAGGTCACTGCAATAACATCCATTGCCTGGCAAAGGCCATCAACCAGATTGCCGCAGCCTTGTTTACTATTCACAAAGGGAGCATTGAAGATCGTCTTAAAGAATTCTTGGCTGTATGTATATCTTGTCTTTCGTAGGTCGGGGGCCATCTTTTTCTTTTGTTGTTTAGTTATTTATGATTGCTGTCATCTGATTTAACCACAGTCATTTGACATGTAGCAACTTAATTTATATGTGTTAGGAACTTTTTTGTTGCTTGTAAACATTGGTTTGCATTCGTTTTCTGAGACCTCTCCATGAGCTATAATTTGTGATCCTAAGATAATCAGTGACATAATGTAACATGGAAGTAAGGAGGGTAACTGTATTTAGGACTGTTTGGATCTTCATAGCTACACACTGCCTTAGGCTATGTCTCCCCTGCAGTGGACAAAAAACGACCTGAAAACAATTACTAAAAAAGTTCATAAAACTGAGTCTTCTGTCGACTGCCTGTCAAAAGCAGCTAAAAAAACGGCCGTTTTTTGCAGCGATTTGCGTTTTTTGGCGTGTTTTTTACACGCTTTTTTTTTGCTCGTCTTCAAGCCTGTTTTGTAATGTATGCATAAATTATGCCGGGGTGGGAAAAATCCTTTCCCATAAAAGGGGAAATTTAAAGGGACCTCTTTTCTTTTTTATGTAAACTTGTTTGTTGGTTTCGGATTTTGGCGCTAATTTAAAATTAATTTCGGTTTGTCGGCCCAAAAATTTTTTTTTTTTACGGATTTTTTGGCCCCCTTTAAAATCCCTTTTTTTTCGGATTTTGGTTTTTTAGATCTTTCAAATTTTTCGGTTTTTGGGAAAACCTTTTAAAAGTTTTTTAAAAATTTTTTTGTTAAGGAAAAAGGAAAATTTTTGTGGCAAAATTTTGTATATAAAACTATTTTGTGCCAAAAAACAGGTTTTAAAAAAAAAAGGAAATTTTTGCCGAAAAACCATTAAAGTATCCAAATTAAATTTTTAAAGCTTTTCTTTGGCCCTTTAGAAGCGAGAACTTTTTTGGTGCCAAAAAAAATGTTAAAAAAAGGGAATTTTTTGCCAAAAAACCAAAAAAAAAAGGGTTTGGTGACAAAATCCGTAAAAAAAAGTTTTTCTTTTGTTCAGAAAAACCCCAGAGAACTTTTATTAGCGCCAAATTTTGTAAATTTTAAAAAAAAAAAGGGTTTTTAACTCAAAATCCCTTTAAAAAAAAAAAAAAAAACCTTTTTTTAGCGTAGGAAAAGGAGAAAATTTTTTAGCGTTTAAAATAGATTAAAAAAAGGTTTTACACCAAAATCCTTTTTAAAACAGTTTGGTGCCAAAACCCGAAAAAAAAAAAAAAAAAAAAAGTTTTTTTGGCATCAAAAGCGGGGATAATTTTTAATTAGCCCCAAAAATCTGTAAAAAAAAAAGTATTTTAGTCCCCAAAATGGATTCTTGCCCCAAAAAACCCTTTAAAAAAAAAAAAAAAAAAAATATTTTGGGCTTTAAATAGCGAAAAATTTTTATTAGCGGCAAAATATGTTAAGAAAGGTTTTTTGGCCCCCAAAATCCGTTAAAAAAAGTTTTCTGACGCCAAAATCCCAAAAATATAAATTGGGGCAAAATGGGTTTAGCGACCTTAAAAGAAATGACCCATTTTTTTAAAAGGTAAAAAAAAGGGGGAACATCAGACATTTTGTATGAAATTTGTTGGGTTTTATAACCTTTATTTAACACCCTATAGGAGGGACTTGGGTCTCCTGGGGGGGTTTTTCTTTGGGAAAAAACGCGGCAAAAAACCCCACAAAAACGGGGGCAAAAGGACGCCCCGGCGCTTTCCTTAGACTCCTTTTTGAAAATTTTTTTGCCCTGCTCTCCCTTTTTTTTAGGCTTGTTGCAAAAAGACGAGCCGTAAAAAAAAAAAAGAGCAGAAAAAAGCTCATTTGTAGCACGGGGGGGTTTTTAATTAGAGCTATGGGAGATGATTCCCAGTTTTTTTTTAGCTTTTTTTGGGAAAACAAAAAAGGGTTTGAAAAAAGGGCCCGTTTTTTTTGGGCATTTGTAACAGAGCCTTACAAGCATTGAATTCTCATGGGGTTATGTATTGCAGGAATGGCTTATGGGAGATGTTTAGACATGATATCTGCTTGTGACTATGTGTAGGACTTTTAAAGGGGCCCAATTTTCCATTTAATCTCTTTTTTTCCCACAGCTTGCATCTTCCAGCTTTGCAAAAATTTGGGCCAAAGAGACAGTTTTAAAAAGGGGACAACAAGGAACAGGGAATCTGTTTATCTGCTGCTAGATATGGTAAGTTTAAAAGCAAAGACGTTTGGAACATAAATCCTGTAGCTGTAAGTTGTGGGTTTTAAAGGAAACTGGGGTTGATTCCCCGTATTTTTTTCAGGGTGTTTGGCCCCTTTTTGGGTAGGCCCCGGGGCCACCGGGGGTTTTCTTCATATTGGAAGCCCCTTTTTTCTGGGGCTATCCTTTTAAAAGGATGGAAAAGTCTTTGTTTAATTCAAAATGTTGCATTGGACACTTCCAGTAATGCCACCAAGTAGAACTACTATCTGAGACCTCACTAACCCTACAGCCATTTTTGTAGCGAAATACCAACTTTAGTTAATAAGAGAACACACTGTGTGGCATGGTATAATTTAAGACCTGCATTTTCCCTTCAGCATCCAAAGGGGCCCCCCCATGTTTTTATCCATTGTAGAAATGTTTTGATCCACAGTTCTTTAAGAAAACTACTGTTTTGGGGGGATGCGCTGTTTCACCCAATCACATTGACTGAGAAAAAGCATCATTTTAATAGTTGTCCAGATAACTAAAGACATAATGGTTATCTGAACATACTGTTTTACAGAAGTCACAGGCTGCTTCAGACTCGCACTGCCTGGGTGGTTCTATAGCAGCATAAAAAATATTTCGTCCTCTATAACTAGCTGAGCTTCAGAAACATAAGGCAGAGATTTAATCTGTAGTAAACAACTACTACAGAGCTCCAAGGAGTGAAAACAGGTGCTTATAAAAAGTAATCTAACAGTGTTGGAGAGAAAACCGCCCGTCACCCCCGCTGTTCAATTTAAAAAGGGGAGATATGGGCAGAACCGAGAACTTTTTGCACTCAATGCAGTTAAAATTCTCCTATTTCCTGACAAGGGCAATATCAAAAGAGCAATGTATTTAGAAAAAGTCTTCAATTAACTTTCTGACATTGAAAGCAAATCATTGTAGTGAGAAATTTCCCTTTAAAATGAACCTGTCAGGTGGTTCTTGCTGCTCTATCCGAGATCAGGCTATGATGGATGGAGTGAAGCGGAGATATGCGATTTATAGGTTTTTATGACATGGAGCAGGATTTCTGAGTAAAAAGCAAAGCAGGGAAAATACTAAAAGTGACAAGGTAAGTACTGCTTGCCCCACCCACATACAGTGATTGACAGTTGACTCTACGCACATACTGATAAAGTGATTGCCAGCTTTTTCATGTGAGCAGAGTAAGCAGGATTTAAATACAATTCCTCTGAGAGAACTCAAGACGTCCGGCACTATCCAAATAAAAATAAAAAAAATTCTTTTATTTCAAGTCCATATTAAAAATCAATGCAAATGCAGGTAAAAGAAAAAACTGCTATAATCCACGCATGGATTATAGCAGTTTTTTACCTGCATTTGTATATGCGTGTGGATTATTGCATTTTTTTTTTTTTTTAACCTGCATTTGTATTGATTTTTAATATTGTTTTGAAGTAAAACAAATTTTTTTATTTTGGATTGTGCCGGAGGTCTTTTGAGTTCTCTGAGGAATTGTATTTGAACTTATGAAGCTGGTGGACCTTCCAGTGTCTGTTGCACGTCTGCCACAAACAAGTTCCTTGGAAACTAGTGAATGAGGCCTGAAGCTATGTGAGCACCAAAAAAATCTATATATACTGTATATTCTTTATGTAAGCAGGATTTACACTGTCTATTAAGGAGACTTGCCAACATTTTCTCTTCCTTTTACTCAGAATAGTATAACATCACTCTCAGCTTGTTTAGCATAAACCACCTGACAAGTTTACTTTAAATCTAGAACTATCTGGACAACCCTTTATTAAATAGGCATACACATTGGATATTACCTGATTTTCCCATTATTATGTAGGCTCTGCTCAGCCGAACGTGCATGTGCTCTGAATATAGATACCCTAAAAGAAAGGCTTGCAAACTCTTGGGACCTTATCTATCATATTAGGAACAAATTTGGGTTCAACAATGTCTGAAATCACTTAATCAATCTTTTATTCGGCAAATTGAGACCTTTTGAACTGGTTGGTTAATCTTCATTTGTTCATGGCTATTTCAATATTGTAAAAACCTCCGGTCCCTTATATTAACGGACCAAATTAATAGTTAAAGACCGTTTATAAAGGGACCTTTTTTGGGCAAAAATTGATTCAAATTTTCCTTTTTTTGGATGGTTTTTTGTTTTCAAAATTTTTTTTTTTTATAAAACAGGTTCTTCAGTTTTGGGCAGTTATAAAATTATAATAGGAGATGGTTCTTATGATAAAAACAAATTATAGGGTTCAGGTTTTGGGTGTTCGGACATATTCTATTGTTATTTCTGAATATAGAGGGTAGAGAGCCGCTGCTAGACTCCTATAGATGTGACTTATCTCCCTAAGAACAAATGGATCAAGCATTCGAAATCCAGCTACTCAATTTTTATTGGCGGGAGAGTTGGAAGACCAATGTACACGTAAGGCTGGGTTCACACTGCATTTCAGTGTTGTTCAGGACCTATGTTCAGATATCTGTTTAAATACCAGAAAAATATCCTGAAAGATCCTGTGATGGATTCACAGGACACAATTTGGCAAACCTAGTAACTTTTGGAGTTTGCTCTGTTTCCATAATGTACATACTTTCTGTGCTGGACAAAAAACTTCAGTCGATTGCAAATTTTTCCCATTTTTGTGAAACTGAGAAATTTTGTTGTTTTGCCAAGTTTTATCAATACAGGTTCTGGATACAGCTTTAAAGAAGGCCAGTCAATCCGGATACAACACAATTTTATTTAACATAGGAATGAATCAATTATGATAACATACAAGTAATATAATAAACTAGTTACAGGAAATAGGGTGATACTGTGTATAGTTTGCTAAATATGTAGTTACAAAGGTTAAATACTTACAACACTTCACCTGGGGCTTACATCACCTGTTCATAAATCTTCAGCCAGAGAAGCAAATGGCGAGAACAAGGAACTCCAGGGACCAACATAAATGTGAGCATCCTCCACACTGGGTACAAAAGCTTCTGATCTCACCAAAGTTTCTATGGTTCTTATAAGTCTTAAACAAAAAAACTGGCAGACTCAACTGACGTATTGTGTCCACTTAGAGCACAGAGGTCATTTGTATGACCTCATCCTCTACCATGGAGGGGCCAGCTCCTGAGTCTAAGATAAGGCATACAAAATCACTCCTAAACCAGACGATGGGGCCCCATTAGATCGTAAATTAAGCAACTGAAGTCTGCAGGCTTGAGAAATAAACAGAAATATGCAACTTGTTTGTGGCAGATGTGCAACGGACACTGGAAGGTCCACCAGCTTCATAAGTGCAAATACAATTCCTCTGAGAGAACTCAAAAGACCTCTGGCACCATCCAAATTAAAAAATTTGTTTTACTTCAAATCCATTTTAAAAAGCAATTTAAAATGCAAGTAAAAAAATTATAATTTCCATTTTTGTATCACAAGCTATAATCGCACAGCCTGTGTGGTTATAGCTTGTGATACAAATATGGAAATTGTAATTAGCTTAGAGGGGTTGTCTCACTACATTGATTCATCTTATCTCTGTCCTGTTTTCTTGATTTCACTTTGAATCCAGGGCGTGTTTACTGGCTGCCACTAGGCTGCAGTAGAAGCCAGGTCTGTAGCTATAGCAACCAGTGCTGGCAGCCTATCATGAGAGATCAAACAAGTCTGTAGCTATAGCGACCTGAGGAGCTGATGCAGCCCATACAAGAGAGGATAGCTCAGAATACGTAGGACACTGTTAATGGACATATATTGCAAAGTGACTTGTTTTTGCAAAATCTTTAACCTAAAAAGCAATCCTTGTATTGAGACAACCCCTTTAAGATACAAGAAATGGAGATTATGACATCAAATAGTCACAAATTTCACTAGCACTACAGTAGTCTAAAAGTGAATACGTTTGTCTTACTCTTCCCTATTGATTCATCACGAGATCCGCTGGGATTTTTATTTTTTTGGGTATCCAAATGGAAACCTGCATTGGAGAGCCTAAACCTAACCAAAATGCAGAGTGAACATGGCATTAAATGGTGAACCGGTGGTGCTTTTGTGTATCGTTGGCTTTAAGGTTTTTTTGTAAGGGAAAAAGAAAGCCGTTTTAGAATTATTCTATTTCCCATTAACCTATTTGTATTTCTTAACAGATTGTGCAAGAGTCACCATTCCTGACCATGGACTTGCTGGAGTCTTGTTTCCCATACGTCTTACTGAGAAACGCTTACCATGCAGTTTACAAACAAAGTGTCACATCCTCTGCATAAATATTTGCTCCATGAAAACATGGCACGAGTATGTATTGGCTCGTCATCATCTTCTGAAAACTGTGGAGTACTTTTGCTTAATGGTTTGGAAAAGAAAAACAAAAATAACGGTTTCGTGACTTAAAACTCTTTCCCCATTCCATTGTATTTTTGACCAGTGGTTTCTTTATGCAGTTGTACTACCAGATAAGCTTGGTTGGTTGCACTTCACTACAACGGTAAAAATATTAAAAAATATATATATATATATAACAAAATTTAAAAGAAAAAAAAGATTTTGTTTCTGGACAGTTACAGGCAAAGAATCAAAAATAGAGGGACAAAAACACGAACACTACTTTTTGGCTGTTTTGATATTTGATCATGCAATATATTGCTTGTTTATTTCAAAAATGTATTTAGTGATTATTTTAGATGGTGGTATAGGTGACATACATCTGTGTGTAAATTATTTCATATAGGGAGAATTATAATCCGTACCTTTTATGTTCTTATCAATGCCGGTTTGGACAGGTGATTCTGTGATTTCTGTGAAGTACTTGCATCATTTGTTTCTTCCCCTTCCCCCTAATGCATCTTCCTTCATATCCGAACAAAGCTAAGGAACATTACTCGGTAAGACAGAACTCCTCCCTGGTATTTTAAGCAGCAGCAAATGTTGTTTGTAAAAAGCATAGTATAACTTTTTTTAGACTAATTTCCACAATGCTATGTTGGCATTAACATTACCATTGTACCCTGCTATATGGTATGATAAGACATTCTTATGCATTTATCAAATGTTGATACATTGTTTTTTCCCTTAACCACTTGTATATGTTTTAACTTTTTGAAATTCAAGTGTACCTTCCATAACATACAATAAACACTAGACTGTATCAAACCACAGTATCTGCTCGCTGTATACTGTTGACTAGTGTCATTTGTGTTGCCTTTTTTGTTATATTTTGTTAGGAGTGTTAGGCTAAGGCTATGTTCACACGGCTTATTTCGGGGCGTATTTACGTCCCGAAATACGTTTCAAATACGTGTCACAAAGTGTGGCGCAACACCGGAGTCCGGTTCAGTAATAAAAACGGACTAATGCATAATGGAACTACACATATGATTAGAGTGTATTAAATGGATATATGTGTATGTTAGGTGTTTTTGATATAAAATATATCTTTGATTCACCACTGACATTACTTGATGGTAATTCGGGGTCATTAACCTATTTAACACTGCATTGTCTATGGCACAGGTGTCAAACTGCCGACCCTCCCGCTGTTGGTAAACTACAACTCTGATCATGCATTTGTATAATCTATAACAGTGGGCATGATGGGAGTTGTAGTTTCCCAACAGCGGGAGGGTCGGCAGTTTGACACCTCTGGTCTATGGGATAGCTTGAATCTGAGAAAGTGGAAAGTACATCAAACGCGTAGTTCGATTAAAATTAATTTCTTTACAGAGTGGTCGGCGCTTAGTTCCATTACGCATTCATCGGTGTTTATTATAGAACCAGACTCCATTGTTGCATGAAGCATCTTTGGTATTTTTGCATCTATAACTATACTGACCGTCGTGGAAAGCAGCTGTGGCCACCTTACAATCACTACCGGGAATCTGGGTATACGCCAACGCAGAGTTGGGCCTACCAGATGCACAACTGAGCAAAGCGAGTTGATATTTGACATCTACAGCCTCCCTTGAATCCTCCAAAAACTAGGAGATATATGTATATATGTCCCCTAAGTAGAAATGTACTTTTTTTTTTTATTTACGTAGGTGCCACACTTTTTAACATGATTAAATTATACATTACCGTTCAAAAGTTTGGGGTCACTTAGAAATTTCCTCATTTTTGAAAGAGAAGCACAGTTTGTTTTTTTCAATGAAGCTAACATTAAATGAATCAGAAATACACTCTATACATTGTTAATGTGGTAAATGACTATTCTAGCTGCAAACGTCTGGTTGTTAATGCAGTATCTACATAGGTGTATAGAGGCCAATTTCCAACAACCATCACTCCAGGGTTCTAATGGTACATTGTGTTTGCTGTGTAAGAAAGCTATTGGATGTTTTGAACACCCTTGAAAATCCTTGTGCAAGTATACTAGCACAACTGAAAACAGTTTTGCTGATTAGAGAAGCTATAAAACTGACTTTCCTTTGAGCTAGTTGAGAATCTGGAGCATTACATATGTTGGTTCAATTAGACTCGCAAAATGGCCAGAAAAAGAGAAATTTTTTGGAAACTCGACGGTCTAGTCTTGTGCTGAGAGATGAAGGCTATTCCATGTGAGAAATTGCCAAGAAACTGAAGATTTCCTACAACGGTGTGCACTGCTCCCTTCAGAGGAGAGCACAAATGGGCTCTAACCAGAGTAGAAAGAGAAGTGGGAGGCTCCGCTGCACAACTGAGCAACAAGACAAGTACATTAGAGTCTCTAGTTTGAGAATTCGACTCCTCACAGGTCCTCAACTGGCAGCTTCATTAAATAGTACCCGCAAAACGCCAGTGTTAACGTCTACAGTGAAGAGGCGACTCCGGGATGCTGGCCTACAGAGCAGAGTGGCAAAGAGCCATATCTGAGACTGGCTAATAAAAGGAAAGGATTAATATGGGCTAAAGAATACAGACATTGACAGAGGAAGATTGGAAAAAAGTGTTATGGACAGACAAATCGAAGTTTTGAGGTGTTTTGGATCACACAGAAGAACATTTGTGTGACGCAGAACAACTGAAAAGATGCTGGAAGAGGGCCTGACGCCATCTGTCAAGCATGGTGGAGGTAATGAGATGGTCTGGGGATGCTTTGGTTCTGGTAAAGTAGGAGATTTGTACAAGGTAAAAGGGATTTTGAATAAGAAAGGCTATCACTCCATTTTGCAACGCTGTGCCATACCCTGTGGACGGCGCTTGATTGGAGCCAATTTCATCCTGCAACATATATTTTATTTCTAAGTGTCTCCAAACTTTTGAATGGTAGTGTATAGTCGAATAATTTCCACTTAGGGGACTATAGTCCCCTAAGTAGAAATGTACTTTTTTGTATACGTAGTTTCCACGCTTTTTAACATGATTCACCTATACAGTACTTCAGGTTCATAATTACTGTTACCATGCAATACTGTATGGTTTGAATTCAGTATAGTTGCACCAAAAAAGTTTCCCATATTTGGCGCAGAGTACCACAGACCTATTTAATATGGCTTTTAGACACCATGCCAACCTCTTTATCATTGGGCATGACTTAACCCAAAATGAGTGACTTTGTGTGAAAGGGACGTGGGCTCAGTGTCACATTTCATGCAAAAATTCAGGCGTACAAAATTTGCTGATAGTTGGTCTAAAAAATGTAGACCAGTTTAAAGATGTGGAAATTTTATCAAACGCAATGAGCCACTGTGACAAATCTGATGCATTTTTAGACAGCAACAGTGTGTGGCTTTACATAGGTTGGAAACTTCAAAATAGTACAATCATTCACTTGTGATGGCCTCCTCCCAACCACACCATGGAAAACCAGTCTTAGCTGTGGCTTTTTTCAAATGCCGACTAAAGAATAAGCATGCTTAAATCCAAAATGCCAAAATATCTCTTACCTCTGGCATAGGGTCAGAGTAGGGAGGTCCCTATAAACGGATTTTTAGACAATCCCACCGAATTCGGCAAGTTTGGCCAACTTTAATTGCATTGATCCCAAGATCCATTATGTTCGACAATCGGATTCGGAGCTGTGTTTAATGTATTGTTGGTTTTTACCTCGCATACATAAGAGAGATACATTTCTCTGTTTAATCTTTTTTTTTTTCCTTTCTTTTAGCCCCTTAACGGCCTAAGACGTTTACATACGTCCAAGTTGTTTGGGGGTTAACGCCACTGGATGTATGGGTGCGTCCTGGGGATCGTGCAAGCTGTAAAACAGAGTCAACCTTTGCTGCATGTCAGCTGTATATTGCGAAAATCTGTAAGTACTCCAGCAACTGCAATAGTCTTCTATGATATAAAAAAACTTGTAGCTTTATTAAATTCTTTAAAAGTCCATGTTAGAACAGCCAGACATGATCAGCACAGCAAACAATTCACCGACGCGTTTCGGGAGGCATCTCCCTTATTCCCCGTGAATAAGGGAGACGCCTCCCGAAACGCGTCGGTGAATTGTTTGCTGTGCTGATCATGTCTGGCTGTTCTAACATGGACTTTTAAAGAATTTAATCAAGCTACAAGTTTTTTTTATATCATAGAAGACTATTGCAGTTGCTGGAGTACTTACAGATTTTCTCATTCGAAAGTAGCAGGAGACTGGCTCCGGATCTCCCATCTCTCCATGCAACACAGTAGGTGAGCTGAAGATTTGTATTGTTTTTCTCTGAGCTGTATATTGCGGTTGACATCCTGCAGCATCAGCCCTGACCGGAGATCACTCCGTGAGGCAGATTAACCCCTTGGCTGCTGTTTTCGCAACAGCTGAGTGATCCCGCAGCACATAAAATGGAATAAAAAGCCATCAAAAAAATCATATAAATGCCAAAGTGGTACCACTTAAAACTTCAGTTCATCACGCAAAGAAAAAGCCTCTACACAGTCTGTATATGGAAAAATTTAAAAGTTAAGGCTATCAGAAGATAGCGATGCATAAATATATATTTTTTGAAGCGCTTCTACATAATAAAAAACTATATAAATAGGGTATCACCGTAATCATCTCGACCCACAAAGTAAAACTAACTTGTCATGTATACTGCATGGTGAGCCCTATTAAAAATAAAAAAAAACACCAAAAACAGTATTTAAAAACCTTGTCCCCCCCAAAAAAATGATACCAATAAAAACATCAAATCAACCCGCAAAAAAGAATCCCCTACACAGCTCTGTACACAGAAAAATAAAGTTGTTTCTCTCAGGCTATGGCGGTGCAAAAATGTGTTTCCCTGTTTGAACGTGTGTTTGTTGTTTTAAAAGCAGAAAAACATTTTAAAAAAAGATACAAAATGGGTATAGCTGTAATCATATCGACCTGCTGAGTAAAACTAGCATGTCTTTTATACCGCATGGTACCGCTGTAAAAAAATAAAAGCACTGCCGGGATTGCTGTATTTTGTTCAAAACGCCTAACATAAACCTTGATAAAAAGCGACCAAAGCATCATATGACCCCAGTAATGATTCCAATAGAAACGTCAACTCATCCTGCCAAAAACAAGCCCCTACACAGCACCATACACAGCAAAATAAATTAGTTATGGGTCTCCTATTATGATGACATAAAAGCACAGTTTTTTTCTAAACTCATTTCTGTTGTGTAAAAATAATAAAACATCAAAACTTATATAAAATTTATATAATTTGAAATTGTACTAACTGCATAGTAAAGTTATCATGTCATTTATACCACACGGCAAATGCTATAAAAATTAAGCGCAAAAAACAATTCCAGAAAAGTGTTCCTACCCTGTCCCCATTTCTATGGCCCAATGCTAAAAAAACAAAAAAAACTATGGAACACCTGTGCACCATTAATGCACAATAAACCCCTAGATAAGATCCATGAGGAGTGTTTAATCCAAAATGTTGTGACTTCTGCAAGGTTTCACCTGTTCTGGTACTTTGTGGGCTTTGCAAATGTGACACGGCACCTACCAAAATCGGCGTTCCAAATGGCATTCTCTCCCTTATACGTCAGCAGTTTACACCCACATATAGGGTATTGCTAGACAAAATTTGGTATGCTTTTTTGCCAGGATTCTTTGTAAAAATGAAACATTTTCAGCTTTAAAAAAAAAAAAATTGTGAAAACCTGTGGGGTCACGATACCCACTACACCCCTGGATATAGTCCTTAAGGGGTGTAGTTTCCAATATGGGGTCTTTTTATGGGCGTTAAGTTTTAGCACCCTAAGGTGTTCGTAAACCTGTAATGGCGCCTAAATAAAATTGTATTGAAACTGAGACCTCAAAGTCCGGTAGGTGCTCCTCCTACTCTGAGGCTTGTGGTTGAGCCAAATAGCACACTAGGGCCACATATAGGATATTTCTAAAAATGGCAGAATTGGGTGAAATTGATATTAAGTTGCATTTCCCTGATCACATCTACCGTGTTCCAGTGAATAATGGATAAAAAATAGAAAATCTGAAAAAAAAGGTAAAGTTTTGAAATTTCGCCTCCACTTTGCTTTAATTTCTCTGAAACCCCTAATAGGTTAAAGTATGCAAAACAGTATTTAGGAAGTTTAAGGGGTGATTTCTTCAATGGAGTCATTTATAGGGGTATCTAACATACAGGTTCCCTCCAAAATCGCATCAGAACTGGACAGATCTTTAAAAATATCAATGTTGCAAATTTTCTTTAAAATGTGAAAAGTTATCAATCCGCCTTATGTCATAAGAAGACATTGAAAAAATGATGCCAACCTTCAGTAGACATATGGTAGATGCTAATTATAAACTATTTTGTGGTGAATAATTATCTGTCTTGCACGTCAAAATTTTAGAACTTTGAAAATTACACATTTTTCCAACTTTTTCACATAATTTTGATATTTTTCACAAAAAAACAAGGATTGTTTTTCAAAATTTCTTACGTAAAGCACAATGCGTCATGAGAAAACAATCTCTGAATCCCATGGATAGGTGAAAGCATTAAAAAGTTATTCTCACATAATTTTTCTAATTTTCGAAGATTTCGAAAATTCGACTGTCGGGAAGGCCAAAACTGGCTGGGTCCTCAAGGGGTTAAACAGAACCTGTCAGGTGGTTTATGCTGCCCCCACCTGAGAGCAGGATATGATAGAGGAAGTGAAGCTGAGCTAAGTAAAATAGATAAAATCTTAAAAATGAAACTGAAATTATGGCTTACTCTGCCCACATAGGTGATTTACAGTTCGCTCTGTACACTTAAACAGGGAAAGCTGTCAATTACTGCCTGTAGGTGGGGTTAACAGGACTTTCACTCTTTTAAGGAGTCCTGTCAGGGTTTACTCTAAATTTTTTTATTTTTTTTATTTTTTTAACTCCTGCTCCAAATCATATCACCCTATATCATATAACCCTATATTTCACAGAGCTCAGCTTCTCTCCCTCTGTCATATAACCCTATATTTCACAGAGCTCAGCTTCTCTCCCTCTGTCATATTACCCTATATTTTACAGAGCTCAGCCCATCTCCTCTATCATATAACCCTATATATCACAGAGCTCAGATTCTCTATCATATAACCCTATATTTCACAGAGCTCCGCTTCTCTCCCTCTATCATATAACCCTATATATCACAGAGCTCAGCTTCTCTCCCTCTATCATATAACCCTATATATCACAGAGCTCAGCTTCTCTCCTCTATCATAACCCCATATATCATAGAGCTCAGCTTCTCTATCATATAACCCTATACAGTCATATGAAAAAGTTTCGGCACCCCTATTAATCTTAATCATTTTTAGTTCTAAATATTTGGGTGTTTGCAACAGCCATTTCAATTTGATATATCTAATAACTGATGGACACAGTAATATTTCCGGATTGAAATGAGGTTTATTGTACTAACACAATGTGCAATATTAGTTATTAGATATATCAAATTGAAATGGCTCTTGCAAATACCCAAATATTTAGAACTAAAAATGATTTAGATTAATAGGGGTGCCCAAACCTTTTCATATGACTGTATATCAGAGCTCAGCTCCTCTCCCTTTATCAAATAACCCTATATATCAGAGCTCAGCTCCTTTCCTCTATCATATATCCCTATATATCACAGAGCTCAGCTTCTCTATCATATAACCCTATATATCACAGAGCTCAGCCCCTCTCCTCTATCATATAACCCATATATTACAGAGCTCAGATTCTCTATCATATAGCTCTATATATCACAGAGCTCAGATTCTCTCCCTCTATCATATAACCCTATCTATCACAGCTCAGCTCCTCTCCTCTATCATATATCCCTATATATCAGAGCTCAGCTTCTCTCCTCTATCATATAATGCTATATATCACAGAGCTCAGCTTCTCTCCTCTATCATATAACCCTATATATCACAGCTCAGCTTCTCTATCGTATAACCCTATATATCACAGAGCTCAGTTTCTCTATCATATAGCTCTATATATCAGAGAGCTCAGCTTCTCTACCTTAGCACAACAGGCTGAACTGGATGGACGTCTCGTTTTTTTTCGGCCTTACAAACTATGAAACTATATAACCCCAAAAATCACAGAGCTCAGCTTCTCTATCATATAACCCTATATATGACAGAGCTCAGCTCCTCTATCATATAACCCTATATATCACAGACCTCAGCTCCTCTCCCTCTATCATATTACCCTATATATCACAGAGCTCAGCTTCTCTCCTCTATCATATAACCCTATATATCACAGAGTTCAGCTCCTCTGTTATAGAACCCTACAGAGCTCGGCTTCTCTCCTGTCACATCCTGCTCTTAGTGCAGGAAGGTACAGCAATTAATGCTGTATATTGCTGCACAAAAATCGCGGCAAAAATCTTGGTAATTACCGCGATTTTTGCCGCGATTGGTGTGCAGTAATGTACAGCATTAATTGCTGTACCTTCCTGCACAAAAAATGCATTGAATAACGCACCAAAAACGCACCGTGTGAAAGCACCCTTAGATAGGGCATCATCAACCACATCATGGATTCGCTTTAAGCATGTATTGTCCTGCATTTTTGGCTTGTAGTTTTCTCATTAGAAATAAGACTTCATATAAAGTTTGTCACTTTTTTCAAATTAATATTTTATTTTTATTCCTAAAGTTGTGATTCATTGAGAAAAGATTGTCCTGGTTTACTGTGAATTCTCGGTCTCTACATTATATGCAAAGTGACCGGCACATCGGGCCATGGAGTTTAATAAGTGTCAACTAGACTATCTGTATACACACACTCCTATACATATTGCCATCCCTGCCTTCCCAATCAATGTGTACACTGTGTTCAATGTGAAGACACAAAGTACTGCCCACGGGCAACTTTTAGACCCACTCTTGACCATGCTTAAACTATGCAGTATACATCACCACCATAAAAATGTTTGTAACTGAAGTGATGCAACTACAAAACTTATTTTAGTGACACTTTTTGCTAACAAAGTGAAAAACATTTTACATTTACAGTTTTTCCTGGTATTGTTAGTAAAAACACAAAAACAAAAAAAAACCTGAATGTAATAATTAAACAATTACATAAAAATGAAGCAACAACAATAATAGGGGGTCTGTAATACTTTGTTCTTTTTACTGCTTCAGTCTCTTTTCTGGACTGAGAGCCCAATAAATTTACATTGTATTTTTTTTTTTTTTTATGTAACTTCAAGCAATTTTGACAGACAGTAGTAAAGTTATCTCAATGAATTAAAAATGTAGTCTTTTTGTGCTGGCTGCTTTTTCTCTTTGCCGCTTTCGGAGCTCTTCTTTGTTTTAACAGAGCAGACTGGTGTGGTTGGTTGATTTAATCTGAAAGCTGACTAGATGGATGATTCTTTGATCGTAAACCATTAAAACTCTGCCTCTGGACACTTCCCAGTCTGGACATTATACTGCGCTCCTCCGTTAATTTTATGTAAACACTTAACAGGGTTTTTATGATTAAAGAAAAGCGGCTCTGTGCTCATCCATTATAATAGCTTCTTGTGTTCAAGAATGAGGGAGAAAAAAATCTCTGTGGGGTGAGATGGAAGTAATACAGGGTTACAAATTGCTTTGATATTGCCCTTTGTCTAATACATCAAACTATGGCTCTGGTTCAGTGCAAGACAAAACATTTGCCAGCTGATTAAAAAGAAGATTGGAACAGTACAAAGTTGGCTTTAAAGGAAGGGACTCCGAGTAAAGTAGAACCACACAAAGTGGTCATGGGGGATTTCATTAGTAATTTATGCCTTTATTTCACTGCCAGGGCTCCAGGTGCATGTGGTACTGGTTACTACCGTTACAGCTTTTCTCTCTTTTAATGTTTGTGTGTAGTATTATATACACTTTATGTAACAGACCAGTATCCACAGTTCTCCAGATCATTACCGCTTATACATAGGGGACTGGTGCATAGTGCATGGAACATTGTCACATGTCACAAAACACTGCAGTTTTTTGGGCCATATTCACAGCTCAATGGCTGGACTAGACGGAACCCAGTAGCAGGCAGCTCTAACCTATATGCTACCTGGGAAAAGTTAACAGGTGTAGCTAATTGCTGAGCAATTGGATGATAAAAACTGCACATTAATTTAATACCTGTTCACACCAACATGCAGAAAAGACACCGTATAATGCATGGGGAGATTGCACAAATGCAAAAACACCAATAAAACAACCACTCGCATACTCCCAATGCATGAGGGGGGTGGTTGCTGGTACTACAATTGCATATAAATAGGGTGATACAGAATGACATTGTCCATGTCAGTATTCAAACTTTAACTCTTTTTATATCAAGATGAACTAAATGTATTTCATGCTGCATCAAAATTAATTATAATTTGGAGGAGCCGGTCATAATTATTTATTTTTTTTCCTCCCTGTATTCCAATAAATATAACTGCTATATTTTTCCATCTATATAAACAGACATATTAGGTTTTTTTTTTTTTTTGCGGGGCAAAATGTACTTTTTAATGGTGCCATTGACTTTACCATAGTATATACTGGGAAACCAAAAATAAATTCTAAGTGGTGTAAAATGTGAAAAATGTCATGTTTACGGGTGTTTTGTTTTTACGCCATTCGCTCTTTGGTATAAATGACGTGTTATCTGTACTCTGCAAATTGGTACAACTCCGGCAATACCAAGTATGTAAGGTTTTCGTTTTAGTACTTTAAAAAAAAAAAAAAACATTCTCTGTCTCTTTCATTTGTGCTATTGCACCGTTTTTTGCTATAGACCTGAGGGACGGCACATTATTTTTTTGCCGGCTTAAGTGTAGTTCTTATTCATACCATTTTGGGATAGATGAGATAGTTTTAACTGTTTAACACTTCCTGTTCCAATTCTTAGGGGGTGTGAAATGAGCAAAAAAAAATTAGCATTTTTTCTTTTACGATGTTCAGCATGGGGATAAATGGTTATATTTCACTTTTATGGATGTGACGATAACAATATGCAACTTTTTTCTCCATTTATAAAATGCAGTGATTTGAACTTATAGTATTTTCTATTTTTTTATCATTTTAAATTTATTTTAGCTTTAGTCTCCATAAAGTGCTTGACCACTAGGGGCCTTGATCGCTTGTACATCCTCCTACTTTAAATAAATAATGCAGAAGGCTATACTAAGATGGCGGCTCTATTACTTCCTTCCTGGGGCAAGAAGTAATAGAAACTAAAACATGTTGGCTCTCAAACCCTTCATTAGGCTTTCAGCTGCCTTGCTGTTTCACACCCCGTGATATTGCAGCAAGGGCGCCGATCTGAGTGAGCAATGGTGCGCAGAACCATTAATTCAGACGGCATGGCTTCTTAAGTGGGTTCTCAGCGGGTGTCAGCTGTAATTAGCAGTTGGCATCTGACACTTAGTCCATGTTCACACGGCTTAAAATGGGCCGTATTTCCATCCGTAATTACACGCCGAAGTGCGCAAATTACGGGCTGAAAATGGCCCATTCATTACGGTAATTCACAGTTCTCATAGAGAACTGTGGATTACGTCTCCTCTCCCTGCTCGGCGAATCCGCCGGGCGGGGAGATAAGTGACATGTGAATTACCAGCGGCGTATATGTGCCGCTGGTAATGAATGTCTATGGGCCAGCGAGGTGCCAGCCCCCCGCTCCCTCCCCACCCCCGGCCACACGGCGTAATTGCGGGACGTAATTACGTCCCGCAGTTAAGCCGTGTGAACATAGCCTTATGTGGCGGAAATACTGTGTAAACCTGCTATATAGGACCTTAACTGACATTAGGACATATCAGTACGTCCATTGTCTGTTAGGCCGAGTTCACGCGGCTTATTCACGGCGTAATTGCGGGATGGATTTCGGCCGCAATTACGCCGTGTGCGGGGCGGCAGCCCGCTGGCCCCATAGACATTTATTGTCCATGGCGCGTATACCGCCATGATAATTGACATGTCACTTTCTCCCCGCTCGCCGTATTTCGCGAGCGGCAAGAGGAGACGGAGTCCATAGTTCTCTATGAGAACTGTGGATTACCGTAATGACTGGGACGGATTTCAGCCCGTAATTTGCGAATTACGGGCTGAAATCCGTCCCAAAATTAGCCGTGTGAACATTGCCTAAGGGGTTCATTTGATTAGGAGCATAGAAGTGATAAATTCTAAACGTACTGAATATTTTTTTTATTGTAATCAAAATTTTTATTTTTTCTTGCATTATCATCGGTTTTCTTTTTTTAAAGCTTGACTCTCAATGTTTTACTGTATTTATAATTAGAAAATATTATAGAGGAACTGATAAGGATATGGAACATCTTAGTTCTTAGGAAAGGTTAAAAGAATTCAACTCCTTTAGTCTTAAAAAGAGAAGTATATCGGGATATATGATTAATTTATATAAGTACATAGATAAAAACAAAAATGGTCAAAAGCGGTTTCATGTAAAATCCAGTCAAAAGTCAAGGGAGCAGTCTCTCTTTCTAGAGAAAAAAAAAAGTTCAGTCTCCCGAAGTGACCAGCTTTCTTTACCATGAGAGCTGTGAATCTGTGGGATAGCTGCCTTAGGAGCTGGTCACAGCAGGAATAGGTGAGGGCTTCAAGAAAGGCTTAGATAACCACTTATTACTAAATAGTATTAATACTTATGTAGCCGTATAAACTTCATGTTAGAATGTAGATCCAATCTGATTGCAGTTTATGGTCAGGAGCTAAATATTCCTTTGAGAGCAAATTAATCCATGCCTTATGAGTTTCATATTCTGGATTAATAAAGGGAAACAAAGTTTTTTAAAATTTTCTTTACCCGGGACCAATTTAAGTAACTCTTTCGGTATAGAACCAATCTTATTTATCGTTTAGGGTCTCTTATCTTAGGTCAGGTTGCAGACAGGAGCGCCCTTATCAGGGCGACTATCCTGCTTTTTTTCCTATTGTTAGGTTAGGGTATAATAGTGTATTAGGGTAACTTTAGGATTTGTTGTCTGTTCTCCCACATCTTTAGGAGAAGTAGAAGTAATTAATGTACGTATTTTTAATATTTTATTGATTAAAAGTTATGTTTTAGGACTATTTTTTCCTCTTCTCTACTATTGTTGCATGTCAATTATCTCCCCGCGCCTACAATACGATCGTATTGTATACGCGGGGAGAGGAGGCGTAATCCATAGTTCTCTATGAGAACTATGGATTACCACAATGATTGGGACGCATTTCGCTCGTATTAGAGCGCAATACGCTCTCAATACGTGGCGAAATGCGCCCCAAAATAAGCTGTGTGAACATACCCTTAGCCTTTCATTTAAAACTTACACTCATAAAGCTCCTGGCATATACCTCCAAAAGGGGGCTGTGATATCCAACTATATAGGTATATGGACAGTTACATCACCAGGACACATACACCAAAGGCTCTAAAACCCTCGGGTCACAGCGATTAACTCATAACGCTGTCGAGATTCTTGTTTACTTTGTATTAGTTTTTTCCTCCCCAACTTTCAAGCGCCATAACTTTTTTTTATTTTTCCATCTGCAAAGCCGTGTAAAGGCTTGTTCTTTGCGGGGCAAGATGTTTTTTTAATCGTATCATTGACTTTATCATATAGTATACTGGAAAAGCAAAAAAATTATTTGTGTTGTGGAATGTGAACAATATGGCATTGCGCTAGTTCTATAGAGTTTATTTTTATGGAGTTCATTGGGCAATATAAATGACAAACTACTTGTTTTCTGCACTGCAGTACAAATCCAGTGATACCATATGTTTTAGAGTTTTTGCTATATTTTAGCACTTTAAGAACAATAAAAACGTTTAATTTTTAAAATTTGCACTGCAGCACCATTTTCTTCACCTCACACCTTTTCTTCTATGCCTATGATTGAAGGCTCAATGTTTACGGGCTGAAGCATAGCTTTTATTGGTACCATATTGGGATACATGCTACTTTTTGAGCATTTTTTTACTTCAATTCTTTAGAACAAGATTTTTTTTGTTTAAATAATGTTTTATGCTGATAGACATGTACGGACACAGCGATACCGATTTATGTTTAGCTTTTTATTTTTTTTATTTCTAAAATTGCACATTTTTAAAACTTTTTTTTTTTTTTTAACTTATATGCCCAATAGAGGGGAACAATCGCTTCTCCACTGTACTGCAATAGTTAGATATTGCACGAACACTGTATAACAGGCTGTAATAGGCGTAGTAGCATGTCATAATGGAGGCGTTCTTTAGGCCCCCAACTGCCATGACAACTGATTGGCACCTCACAATCTTCCTGCAGGGGAGAGGCAATCGGGCAAGAGAACGGAACAGACACTCTTTTGGCCTCCCTCAGGCTAATGGAACAGTATGGACACACTTGCTTTCCTAGCATGCATGCTTACTGTACAATAGTGATGCGAACATGGCCTAAGTAGTCATGTCAAGTACACACATGACCTCTTATCCTGACAAAAAAAAGTTACCGGACAGTGCAGGTACGCTTCAAAATAAAAGACTAGAAAACTGATACAAATTTGGTGCTAACCAGTGTACATTAATGGAAGCAAGGTAACTGGAACAAGTTTTCCTTTGTACAAAAAGGAAACAATGACACTACTTGTCAATCTCTTTCCATGATCCCCTATACAGCCCTATCATCCCCAGAAAACTAGTAGGTGGTTGTAGCTCTGTGCCTTCAGATAAACAAAATTTATTCGGGACCTATAATGTTCTTATAAGTTTTATATAATAGTTATATTTTTTAAATCCTTTGGATGTTTAAAGGGAATCTGTCACATAAAACATGCAATATGATTTGCAGGTAGTACGGTATGATACAGGAGGAGCTGAGCAGATAGATCGATATATACACTCACCGGCCACTTTATTAGGTACACCATGCTAGTAACGGGTTGGACCCCCTTTTGCCTTCAGAACTGCCTCAATTCTTCGTGGCATAGATTCCACAAGGTGTTGCAACAGATGCTCAATTGGTACCAAGGGGGCCAAAGAGTGCCAAGAAAATATTCCCCACACCATGACACCACCACCACCAGCCTGAACCGTTGATACAAGGCAGGATGGATCCATGCTTTCATGTTGTTGACGCCAAATTCTGACCCTACCATCGAATGTCGCAGCAGAAATCGAGACTCATCAGACCAGGCAACGTTTTTCCAATCTTCTACTGTCCAATTTCGATGAGCTTGGGCAAATTGGAGCCTCAGTTTCCTGTTCTTAGCTGAAAGGAGTGGCACCCGGTGTGGTCTTCTGCTGCTGTAGCCCATCTGCCTCAAAGTTCGCCGTACTGTGCGTTCAGAGATGCTCTTCTGCCTACCTTGGTTGTAACGGGTGGCTATTTGAGTCACTGTTGCCTTTCTATCAGCTCGAACCAGTCTGCCCATTCTCCTTTGACCTCTGGCATCAACAAGACATTTCCGCCCACAGGACTGCCGCTCACTGGATGTTTTTTCTTTTTCGGACCATTCTCTGTAAACCCTAGAGATGGTTGGGCGTGAAAATCCCAGGAGATCAGCAGTTTCTGAAATACTCAGACCAACCCTTCTGGCACCAACAACCATGCCACGTTCAAAGGCACTCAGATCACCTTTCTTCCCCATACTGATGCTCGGTTTGAACTGCAGGAGATTGTCTTGACCATGTCTACATGCCTAAATGCACTGAGTTGCCGCCATGTGATTGGCTGATTAGAAATTAAGTGTTAACGAGCAGTTGGACAGGTGTACCTAATAAAGTGGCCGGTGAGTGTATATATAGATAGATATATATATATATAGATCGATATATATATATATATATATATATATATAGATAGATAGATAGATAGATATATAGCTCTGAGGAGAAAAATTCAGAAGAACTTGTAATTTATTCCTTTCAGTTTCTGTTTATTCTGGAGTAAGGAGTCCAGTGGGAGTTCTAATCAGTGATTGACAGTCTTCTCTGTATGAGTGTGTATACAATCACCGATAAGACCGTCTACTGGACTCCTTAGCCCAAAAAAATGCAGAAATGTAATTTCTGAGAGAACAATTTCTACTAAATAGTTTCCAATAAAACTATAAATCAATCTGCTCAGTGCCACCACTGGCAGATCAGATAGCATGTTCTATGTGACAGGTTCCCTTTAAGTTTTGGGAAGAAAATTTTATCATTCCATTACACATAACTTTCTCTCAGCAACAACCACTTATGATGCAATTCCTTCAACCGTGGTCAGCTGGCTCTAAAGACAAAAACCTTTAACAAGTTCTAGATGAAAGGTAGAGAAAAAAATGATGGCAAATTCCTGTGCGGGATTTAGAGAAGAGATTTATCTTCCTGAATGCAAAACAATATTTTTTCTGGTTGGCTCCGATCCTGAGATATTCAGAGATGGAGGCTCCTCTGTCATGTTCAAAGGCAGCGTCAAAGCATATTGGCAATAAAAAGATTTTAAACATACGCAACTGCTGTCCAAGAATATAAAAAGCATCTAAGTATTCTTGTAATGCCCAATAGATTATTTTATTACTTCACACCATGGTGGTTGCTGTACTTTTTCTATATGCATTTTGTTTAGGCGCAACTGGGATAGGATCTAAAAGTATCACTGTGAAGCTGTTATTTAAAGGGGTTTTATCATTACATTAAATGGTCTTCAGTGAAAACAAGCAACTTTGCAATTGGATGTCATTTGCAAAGTTGTCTTGTTTTCACAGTCTCCCTTATCTTTGTTTTCTGTAAACACTGTTCCCCAGTGTTGGTCGGATTCAACCGCCTTACATTTCCACCTCTTTCATGATGGCTCTACTAATTTACATTCTGTCTGGCCCCCGGTCGTATTCACGGGAGCGTGCATTCCTGCGCCTCTCACTCAGAATAAGGGGCCGGCAACATTTCACTCTGCACAGCCAGCAGCTGCACAGTAACACTGCAGCTGCTTCTACAATCATAAAACAGCAGAATTTTGGCTCTGTGCCTAATGCTGCTGCATGTAAACATAGAAAGGAGACAGATCTGTGCTGCTCTGGATGAGTTCATAGAAGACTGGATTCAACTGTAACAAACCTCCAGCTGTGATAGGAGAAGAGATCAATGCTCTGAGTTCATAGAAGACTGTCTAGGTTAAATGCAGGGTGTGCTATGTAAACAAAAGCTCTTACAAAATAAGACTGCATAGGGAGAGAAATGACACAGTGACATGTGGACTCAGACAGAGAGGGGGGGGAAGCGGGGATGTGCTATCCCATCCCACTGATCTCAAACAAACACACTGACTCGGAAGCAAGCATGAACAGTGAAGGGGGGAGATGATCTCATCCCCCTTCAGTTAAGAAACACCCAGCTGGGAGGGGAAGAAACGTCCCTGGATTTTAGGAACTGAGAAACTGAAACTACAATGAAACAGACGAACTGATGAAGCAATAAATCCCCTTTAAAGTTCTTTCCTCAATCCCTGTTCTGTTGGTTCTGAAAAATCTCTGAACAGATGGAGCCAGGACCCCATTTGCAAGTGTGACTGCTGCAACCCCTGTATATATTGCTACTGGTTCCAATTTTCAGAGGATTGCATACATCAACTGACAACAGATTGCACAATGTCAGACGGTGCAGGGACACCATCCCAATTGGTAACAACCATCTGACAGATTGATAATGAATTTCTAAAAACAATAACAGAGGAACAGCACAACCCAGATTTATAAGACAAGATGCTCCAGAATTATTGTTTCACAGAGAACACAAGGATTTACTAACACAGACCAGGAGAGGTCACAGGTCCTCTTTAAGTCATTGAACAGCTTAAAAATTCATCAGCTGCCATGGCAACATTTAGAAAAAAAACATGTTCTTCTCCAAAAAGTTTATTGAACCTGAAATATCTTAAAATGTGTCAAAACATATGCAATTATATGAGTTATTAGTTGGTGGGAACTTGGAATTTTACTGTGCATTTCCTACCATCATTAAATTAATGACTTCATTAAACCTTCCTCTTTACTCAAGATCAGTGCACTGTTTGCATTACTCATTAAAATACTTTAGATCTTCATAACATATAAAAAAAAATCCAAAAGCATGGATATAAATGTAAGCCTTTACATCCTGTGCTTTAAACAGCTGTATTCCATAGCCTCCTCTACATGGCATATGACTTACCATGGAATTCATCAGGATGCTTTGGGGTCAAACCTTAATAAAGCAGTAAAAGGTTTTCAAATACTACTACAAAATACGTGTGAAAAAACAGTGTGTGAACCCAGCCTAATGCTGAAAAAATCTCTGTTTCAAACAATCTTTTTCCTCCCTGGTCCAGAAACTAGTAGGTAAAGGGACTTGTTGCTTTCACAACACCAGAATTGAAATCCATGACTTGAAGTTCGAAAAACTGGGGCTTTCTTTTTCTTTTGGGAGGGACTCTGCCACATATATATATATATTATATTATATATTTATATTATTTATATATATATATATATATATATATATATTTATATATATATATTTATATACAGTACAGACCAAAAGTTTGGACACACTTTCTTACTCCAACAGTTTTCTGCAGTTTCATGACTATAAAATTGTAGATTCACACTGAAGGCATCAAAACTATGAATTAACACATGTGGAATTATATACTTTACAAAAAAGTGTGAAACAACTAAAAATCTGTCTTATATTCTAGGTTCTTCAAAGTAGCCACCTTTTGCTTTGATTTCTCCTTTGCACACTCTTGGCATTCTCTTGATGAGCTTCAAGAGGTAGTCACCTGAAATGGTTTTCACTTCACAGGTGTGCCCTGTCAGGTTTAATAAGTGGGATTTCTTGCCCTTATAAATGGTGTTGGGACCATCAGTTGTGTTGTTCAGAAGTCAGGTGGATACACAGCTGATAGTCCTACTGAATGGATTGTTAGAATTTCTATTATGGCAAGAAAAAAGCAGCTAAGTAAAGAAAAACGAGTGGCCATCATCACTTTAAGACATGAAGGTCAGTCCGAAAAATTGGGGAAACTTTGAAAGTGTCCCCAAGTGCAGTGGCAAAAACCATCAAGCGCTACAAAGACACTGGCTCACATGAGGACTGCCCCAGGAAAGGAAGAGCAAGAGTCCCCTCTGCTGCAGAGGATAAGTTCATCCAAGTCACCAGCCTCAGAAATCAAAGGTTAACAGCAGCTCAGATTAGAGACCAGGTCAATGCCACACAGAGTTCTAGCAGTAGACACATCTCTACAACAATTGTTAAGAGGAGACTGTGTGCTGCAGGCCTTCATGGTAAAATAGCTGCTAGGAAACCACTTTTAAGGACAGACAGCAACCGGAAAGACTTGTTTGGGCTAAAGAACACAAGGAATGGACATAAGACCAGAGGAAATCTGTGCTTTGGTCTGATGAGTCCAAATTTGAGATCTTTGGTTCCAACCACCGTGTCTTTGTGCGACGCAGAAAAGGTGAACTAATGGACTCTACATGCCTGGTTCCCACCATGAAGCATGGAGGAGGAGGCGTGATGGTGTGGGGGTGCTTTGCTGGTGACATTGTTGGGTATGTATTCAAAATTGAAGGAATACTGAACCAGCATGGTTACCACAGCATCTTGCAGCGGCATGCTATTCCATCCGGTTTACGTTTAGTTGGACCATCATTTATTTTTCAACAGGAAAATTACCCCAAACACACCTCCTCACTGTGTAAGGGCTATTTGACCAAGAAGGAGAGTGATGGGGTGCTACACCAGATGACCTGGCCTCCACAGTCACCAGACCTGAACCCAATCGAGATGGTTTGGGGGGAGCTGGACCGCAGAGTGAAGGCAGAAGGGCCAACAAATGCTAAGCATCTCTGTGAACTCCTTCAAGACTGTTGGAAGACCATTTTAGGTGACTACCTCTTGAAGCTCATCAAGAGAATGCCAAGAGTGTGCAAAGCAGTAATCAAAGCAAAATGTGGCTACTTTGAAGAACCTAGAATATAAGACATACTTTCAGTTGTTTCACACTTTTTGTTAAGTATATAATTCCATACGTGCTAATTCATAGTTTTGATGCCTTCAGCGTGAATCTACAATTTGTATAGTCATGAAAATACAGAAAACTGTTGGAATGAGAAGGTGTGTCCAAACCTTTGGTCTGTACTGTATGTGTGTGTGTGTGTGTATATATATGGATATATACACTCACCGGCCACTTTATTAGGTACACCTGTCCCACTGCTCGTTAACACTTAATTTCTAATCACCCAATCACATGGCGGCAACTCAGTGCATTTAGGCATGTAGACATGGTCAAGACAATCTCCTGCAGTTCAAACCGAGCATCAGTATGGGGAAGAAAGGTGATTTGAGTGCCTTTGAACGTGGCATGGTTGTTGGTGCCAGAAGGGCTGGTCTGAGTATTTCAGAAACTGCTGATCTCCTGGGATTTTCACGCACAACCATCTCTAGGGTTTACAGAGAATGGGTCCGAAAAAGAAAAAACATCCAGTGAGCGGCAGTCCTGTGGGCGGAAATGCCTTGTTGATGCCAGAGGTCAAAGGAGAATGGGCAGACTGGTTCGAGCTGATAGAAAGGCAACAGTGACTCAAATAGCCACCCGTTACAACCAAGGTAGGCAGAAGAGCATCTCTGAACGCACAGTACGGCGAACTTTGAGGCAGATGGGCTACAGCAGCAGAAGACCACACCGGGTGCCACTCCTTTCAGCTAAGAACAGGAAACTGAGGCTCCAATTTGCCAAGCTCATCGAAATTGGACAGTAGAAGATTGGAAAAACGTTGCCTGGTCTGATGAGTCTCGATTTCTGCTGCGACATCGGATGGTAGGGTCAGAATTTGGCGTCAACAACATGAAAGCATGGATCCATCCTGCCTTGTATCAACGGTTCAGGCTGGTGGTGGTGGTGTCATGGTGTGGGGAATATTTTCTTGCCACTCTTTGGGCCCCTTGGTACCAATTGTGCATCGTTGCACCGCCTGGTTGAATCTGGGCCACGAAGAATTAAGGCAGTTCTGAAGGCAAAAGGGGGTCCAACCCGTTACTAGCATGGTGTACCTAATAAAGTGGCCGTGTGAGTGTATGTGTATTATATATATATATATATATATATATATATATTTTTATATTATATATACAAAACACTCTTTTAACTCCTTACCCATGTGACCTATGGATAAGTCATCATGCCGCTAAGGCGCAGTCTCACACACTGAATCTGCTCCATAGGTGGTGGGTGCTAGCTGATTATCCCTGCTGTTAAACCCTTTAGATACGACGGCAGCTAAATGAATTAGGAACAGTGCTCCACACTGTTACTCACTTCAATTGGCCCTACATTCAGGAAGTAATAAAACAACCATTGTGGTACACCTCTCGGCATTATTTATACAATGCAAAAGGGTGTGCAAGCAAATGAGCCCCCTAGTAGTCAAGTATCCTAGGGGAACTGCTTGCATATGTAAAATAAATAAAAGTATTTAGACTGCGGCATCTAAAGGTTTAAACAGTGCGGGACAGTGCCGGCACCATCCAACGCCGGCACCACCGGATGTTAGCTGCAGTTAGCAGCTGACACCCGCCGGCTACAGTGAAGGAAATAATTATTTGATCCCTTGCTGATTGTGTAAGTTTGCCCACTGACAAATACATGAACAGTCTATAATTTTAAGGGTTGGTTAATTTTGACATTGAGAAATAGAATACCAAAAATAAATTCCAGAAAATCACATTGTACCAATTATATAAATTTATTTGCATTTTGCTGAGAGAAGTAAGTTTTTGATCCCTCTGGCAAACAAGACTTAATACTTGGTGGAAAACCCTTGTTGGCAAGCACAGCAGTCAGATGTTTTTTGTAGTTGATGATGAAGTTTGCACATGTCAGGGGGAATTTTGGTCTATTCCTCTTTGCAGATCATCTATAAATCATTAAGATTTTGAAGCTGTCGCTTGGCAACTCGAAGCTTCAACTTCCTCAATAAGTTTTCTATGAAATTAAGGTCTGGAGACTGGCTAGGCAACTCCATGATTTTAATGTGCTTGTTTTTGAGCCACTTTTTTGTTGCCATGGCTGTATGTTTTCGGTCATTGTCTTGCTGGAAGACCCAGACACGATCCATTTTTAATGTCCTGGTGGAGGAAAGGAGGTTGTCACTCAGAATTTTACGGTACATGGCTCCATCCATTCTCCTATTGATGCGGTGAAGTAGTCCTGTGCCCTTAGCGGAGAAACACCCCAAAAACATGTTTCCATCTCCATTCTTGACAGTGGGGACGGTGTTCTTTGGATCATAGGCAGCATTTCTCTTCTTCCAAACACGACGAGTTGAGTTGATGCCAAAGAGCTCAATTTTTGTCTCATCTGACCACAGCACCTTCTCCCAATCACTCACAGAATCATCCAGGTGTTCATTGGCAGACTTCAGATGGGCCTGCACATGTGCCTTCTTGAGCTGGGGGATCTTAGAGGCAAATGTGTTACCAATGGTTTTCTTGGTGACTGTGGTCCCAGTTGCCTTGAGATCATTAACGTTCCCACTGTGTAGTTTAAGGCTGATCTCTCACCTTCCTCATGATCAAGGATACCCCACGAGGTAAGATTTTGCATGGTGCCCCAGATCGATGTTGATTGACAGTTATCTTGTATTTCTTCCATTTTCTATTGCACCAAGAGTTGTCTCCTTCTCACCCAGCGTCTTACTTATGGTTTTGTAGCCCATTCCAGCTTTGTGCAGGTCTATGATCTTGTCCCTGACAATCCTTAGAAAGCTCTTTGGTCTTGCCCATGTTGAAAAGGTTAGAGTCTGACTGATTTTTTTGAGTCTGTGGACAGAAGTCTTTTATAAAGGTGACTATTTAAGACAGCTGTCTTTAATGCAGGTAATGTGTTGATTAGGAGCGTCTAACTGGTCTGTAGGAGCCAGAAATCTTAACAGTTGGTAGGGGATCAAATACTTATTTCTCTCAGCAAAATGCAAATAAATTTGTCATTTATACAATGTGATTTTATTTTGGATATTCTTTCTCTCAATGTTAAAATTAACCTAACCTTAAAATTATAGACTGTTCATGTCTTTGTCAATGCAAACGTACACAATCAGCAAGGGATCAAATAATTATTTCCTTCACTGTCTGTAGCGGGATTGTGCAAACATTGCGCAAGTACTTTTTTTCACATTTCACCCGATCTAGAATTTTTTAGCGGTTTCCCATTACATTCCACCACCCTTAGAAAATACATCTTGTCCTGCACAGAAAAGAAAAAAATCCTTCATATGTCTAAGTAGATGGAAAAATTAAAATTGTATGGCTCTTGTGGGGCGGGGACGAAAAAATAAAGAGCCATAACATTTTAAATAACATTAGGTTCAAAAGTCTTATTAGGCCTAAAAGTGGATAGAATTTAGGTTCCCCAAGACTGTCTCTTACAACTTCCACAACTTTGTGTGGATTCCAGCCTTATTTGGCTGCTCTAAGTCCTGAGCTTGTCCTCTAAAGCAGTTTAATTAATGTATTACTGAGCCCACACATGTACTTTTGCTACAAAGCGATGATTGAAGAATTTCTCAATTGGCTAGATGACAAAGAAAAAATTTAAAAGCGTTTAATAAACTCTTAGGGATGCTGGAATTCATGTTCTGGAAATCTCAATCCGGTATTGCATTCAGTACCTTGAAATTGTTTGGGTCAGGCCAATTATAATACTCTAACTAATAATGACAATTTTTCTGAGAGTTTTCTTTTAAAAACCTCACTTGCAGTCATATGAAAAAGTTTGGGCACCCCTATTAATCTTAATTATTTTTAGTTATAAATATTTGGGTGTTTGCAACAGCCATTTCAATTTGAGTGGCATCATGGGCTCCTCAAAACAACTCTCAAATGATCTGAAAACAAAGATTGTTCAACATAGTTGTTCAGGGTAAGGATACAAAAAGTTGTCTCAGAGATTTAACCTGTCAGTTTCCACTGTGAGGAACATAGTAAGGAAATGGAAGACCACAGGGACAGTTCTTGTTAAGCCCAGAAGTGGCAGGCCAAGAAAAATATCAGAAAGGCAGAGAAGAAGAATGGTGAGAACAGTCAAGGACAATCCACAGACCCCCTCCAAAGAGCTGCAGCATCATCTTGCTGCAGATGGTGTCGCTGTGCATCGGTCAACAGTACAGCACACTTTGCACAAGGAGAAGCTGTATGGGAGAGTGATGCGAAAGAAGCCGTTTCTGAAAGCACGCCACAAACAGAGTCGCCTGAGGTATGCAAAAGCACATTTGGACAAGCCAGCTTCATTTTGGAAGAAGGTCCTGTGGACTGATGAAACAAAGATTGAGTTGTTTGGTCATACAAAAAGGTGTTATGCATGGCGTCCCAAAAACACAGCATTCCAAGAAAAACACTTGCTACCCACTGTAAAATTTGGTGGAGGTTCCATCATGCTTTCGGGCTGTGTGGCCAATGCCAGCACCGGGAATCTTGTTAAAGTTGAGGGTCGAAATGGATTCAATCAGTATCAGCAGATTCTTCAGAATAATGTACAAGAATCAGTGATGAATTTGAAGTTACGCCGGGGATGGATATTTCAGCAAGACAATGATTCCAAACACAGCTCTAAATCTACTCAGGCATTCATGCAGAGGAACAATTACAATGTTCTGGAATGGCCATCCCAGTCCCCAGACCTGAATATCATTGAACATCTGTGGGATACTTTTAAGCGGGCTGTCCATGCTCGGCGACCATCAAACTTAACTGAACTTGAATTGTTTTGTAAAGAGGAATGGTCAAAAATACCTTCATCCAGGAACTGATTAAAAGATACAGGAAGCGACTAGAGCAGACCTGGGCAAAGTACGGCCCGCGGGCCGCATCCGGCCCTCCAGCTCGTCGGATGCGGCCCACGGCGTACGATGCCCAGGTCTACTAATAGTAGCGCTGACGGCCCGCCGCGGCCGGGTAGTGCTGAGAGGCCGCTGCGGGCCGTCAGCGCTACTGTTACTTGTGAATTAGGCAGCGACGCGGTGAACACCGCTCACTGCACCGCTGCCTCTCCTGGGCACACACAGTAATAACTCTGTGTGGGCCCAGGAGCTGACGGAGGAGCGTCCCGGCGCTGGCGGCATGACGTCATCACGCCCACCAGCCCGGGAAGCTCCTCGGACAGAAGATGAGCGCGCTCGGCCGGGAAGCAGGTAAGCCAGGGTGAGTATCAGTGTTTGTTATTTTTAATTTTGGCCATAAAACTATCTATCTGCCTGGGGACACACCTAGCTATCTGTATACCTGCCTGGGGACGCACGTGGCTATCTCTATACCGGCCTGGGGACACACCTGGCTATCTCTATACCGGCCTGGGGACACACCTGGCTATCTCTATACCTGCCTGGGGACACACCTGGCTATCTATATACCTGCCTGGGGACACACCTGGCTATCTCTATACCTGCCTGGGGACACACCTGGCTATCTATATACCTGCCTGGGGACACACACCTGGTTATCTATATACCTGCCTGGTGACACACCTGGTTATCTATATACCTGCCTGGGAACACAGCTATCTATATACCTGCCTGTGGACACACCTAGCTATCTATATACCTGCCTGGGGACACACCTAGCTATCTATATACCTGCCTGGGGACACACCTAACTATATACCTGCCTGTGGGAAGCCATAACTATATACCTGCCTGTATGGAGACCTAACTAGCTATATACCTGCCTGTGTGAAGCTTTAACTAGATACCTGCCTGTATGGAGCCCTAACTAACTAGATACCTGCCTGAGGGGAGCTGTACCTATCTATATACCTGCCTGAGGGGAGATGTACCTATCTATATACTTGCCTGAGGGGAGATGTACCTATCTATATACCTGCCTGAGGGGAGCTGTACCTATCTATATACCTGCCTGAGGGGAGCTGTACCTATCTATATACCTGCCTGAGGGGAGCTGTACCTATCTATATACCTGCCTGAGGGGAGCTGAACCTATCTATATATACCTGCCTGAGGGGAGCTGGACCTATCTATATACCTGCCTGCGGGGAGCTTTTTTATTTCTTATATACCTTGACTGAGGGGAGCTGTATATACCTGCCAGACTGAGGGGACATACATCTACATACCTACCTTACTGAGCAGAGCTGTATATACCTGCCTTTCTGTGTACTATCAGTATACAGTATATGCAGGTATATAGATACATCCCCCAGTAAGTTTGCACAAAGATAATCCCCCAAAAACGAATTTTTTCCTGTTCATCCTATGTTTTTATTACTCCGGCCCCCCCAAAACCATCGCACTTTCTCATGTGGCCCCATGGGAAAATTAATTGCCCACCCCTGGACTAGAGGCTGTTATTTTTGCAAAAGGAGGATCTACTAAATATTAATGTCACTTTTCTGTTGGGGTGCCCATACTTTTGCACCGTCAAATTTTGGTTTAATGCATATTGCACATTTTGTGTTAGTACAATAAACCTCATTTCAATCCGGAAATATTACTGTGTCCATCAGTTATTAGATATATCAAATTGAAATGGGTGTTGCAAACACCCAAATATTTAGAACCAAAAAATGATTAAGATTAATAGGGGTGCCCAAACTTTTTCATATGACTGTATCTATTCAGATAACATATATATATATATATATATATAAACGTGTATATTAGTTTGTCAAGAGCATAAGTTAAAAAATTCAATGTAACGAGATCTGGTTTTGGAAATTTCAGCAAATATGGCTTTAGTAGGATTCCATAGCAACTGTTTAGCTTTATTAGCAACAATGCCCAAACAACTTTTGTAGGTGGCAGATTAGAAATTCATCCCTTGCAGGAATTATTACTATTAGTCGTTCACTTTGTCCTGCACCTGAGTCAAACCAGCATGAAGACTTCTTAAAGGTGTTGTCCAGGACTGAAAAAACATGTTTGCTTTCTTTCAAAAATAGCACCACCTCTGCCACAGGATGTTTCTGGTATTGCAGCTCATCCCTATTCACTTCAATGGAACTGAGTTGCAATACGAGGCACATTCTGTGACGGAGCTGGTGCTTTAAAAACTATGACACATCTCTAAAGAGCCTGTTGGTATAAATTCTTGCTTTTACATTGGATACTTCCAGTGACAGAAACAGATTACCCCCACAATATCCCCTACACTAGCCATAATGCCTTATAGCAAGCTCGCTTCACAGCCATAATAACTGGCACACTGCCCTTCTTGGGAGTCACAATGCCTCCATATGTCACCCAAGATGCCTTAAAGGGGCTTTATCATTTGAAGTGTTCATGCTCTTCAGCTAATTCTATGAGATTGAATTTGAAATCCAGGGGCGAGTCTCTCCTCTCATCAGGCATGTCTCCTCACTGAGGAGCTGTGATATCATCATTCTGTGTGAAGAAGGGGAAGGTTGTCTGTAGAGGACAGCTATGCAGCCTCCTGCAGTGTTCTCTTTTGTCTGCAGAGCCTTCAGCTTCAGGCTGCACAAGCTCCTTGCTTTGCTATAACCAGTTCTACACACAGCCTGAACTGATGAAACACATGTGAGGAATGCACACTGCCCCCCCTGTTATCAGGCATGAGACTGTGTTATATGGAGGGAACACAGGGCATAAGACTGTGTTATATGAGGGGATCTATGAGTTAAACAGTCAGTAATTAGTCAGATCATTCAACTTAGAGCCTGGAGATGAGTATAGAGCCAGCAGCCCTCTCACATAGCTGGTTTTACTTTCGGTTTTAACAGCTCAGAGGGGAGTAAACAGAGTGTGCAGGCATCCAATCACAGTGCAGGGGGCATGTCCAGGTGCAGAATCCGACCAGGGATGTGTCCCAACAGGCTGAATGACGTGTCAGCCAGCTAATCACAGGAAAGGCGGCGTGTCCCGACTAGCAGCTGCAAGAAATAGCTATTGATGCACAGTAAAGCTCATATCTGCTATACTAAGTGACTGAGGGAATGCAATCCAATTAAAAAAGTGTTTATTTTTACTGTCCCCATAATCTGACATATGATCTTTGTAGAGAGAAAACTCCTTAACGACCGCCCACCGTCTTTTGACATTTGGGCATTTCAGGTTGTTCGTCTGCAGCGACGTCTTTTGACGACGCTGCAGACATCAGAGTTTGCGGCGCCTGGCGTCGCAGCAACATGGAGATTGGGTCTGTATTACACAGCCCGGATCCCAACGCAGCACCGGGGAGCGGGGGAAACCTCCGCTCTCCGGTGTTATCACCCTTTGATTGCTGCGGATCGTCACTGCAGCGCAATCAAAAGGTTTCCCTGCTCTTTCGGGTGATTGGAACACCCGGGGACCCGACAGAGCCCAGAGAACGGCTGCACAGTCAGCCCTGGGGACCTAGAGTAGCCCCAGGGCTGTCTGTGTAACAACCCAGCGATCAGGGCAGACTGTGTGCTGTCCTGATCACTGCTTGTGTCAGTCTGACACAGATTATAATGTATTAGCATATATAAATATGCTAGTACATTACTAAGTGTAAAAAAGTAACACCGTTCTCCCTTCATGTGATTTAAAAAAAAAGTAAAAAACATAAAAAGTGTAAAAAAAATAATAAAATAAAAATAATAAAATAAAAATAAATATTTCATAAAAAATAATTGTGCATACATTACACACACAAAAACCCCTACATATATTAGGTATCCACATGACTGTAATAACCTGGAGAATTAATCTAACAAGTTATTAAGTGTGAAATGTGAATAGTGCAAAAAAAAGTAAAAAAAAAAAAAACAAAAAAAATTGAAAATAAATTCTACAATTATTTATAAGTGAACTTAAACTATTCCCCCATAAAGTACAACTCATCTCGAATAAAACGAGGCCTCATACAACTGCATCATTGAAAAAAAAAAAAAAAGTTACAAATGTTGAAACGCAAGGAGGCAAAAACTAAAAAAAATGTTCTGGTCATTAACTACTTTTCAGGCGATCAGCTTAAGGGGTTAAGGACAGCTATATTATTCCCATGCAATTCACAATGTCCCCAATGACAGCTGCAATGAACATGACAGGCATTTCTGCTGGCCACTTGGACTTTTTGAGTCCTTTTTGTTCCTGATTGCAACCGCTAGCCTGTGGGAGTTGCTGGGCACCCTCACATCGTTTGTCAGCCTAATCGCAGGTGAGCTGGCTGGATTTGTTTTTTGACACCGTGGATAATGCCAACTATACCAGCTACAATGCTTCCATGACAGCTACTATACCTTCTATGTATCCATTAATGACGCAAATACAATTGGAAATATGGATCGATATCTGTGACATATACTTCTAGTGTCTGACGTGCATAAAAAATTTATGTAGCAACAGAAATTTCCTTTGACGCAAAGAGCAAAATTCGCTCAAATGCCGCTAACAGCCTGAATCAGTTCCCATCCTATCATTTTAACCCGTTAGATGCTGTGATAAATGCGACCATGGCATGCAAGGGATTAAGAAACAGTGCAGCACACCTGATTGCTCCCCTCCCTGTGACATGATCAAGGGATTCTGACCAGTTGTCATGGCAGCGGAGAACCGAATGAAGTCTTCCAGAGCTACCATCATGGGGTCTAATAGGAGAGCCATTATTGTACACTGTTCTGCAGTGAATATTCTTAGAAATTAAAAAATATTAAAAGCTCTAACCACAGTTCCCTTGTGCCATAACAGTCTGATCCATTAAAATGCAACATTATTTATTCTGAGCTGTGAATTCTATAATAATTTTTTAAAAATGCCAAAATTACCCAACAAATTGGAATAATAAGTGATCAAAAAGACCCATTTATCCCAAAATGGAACCATTAAAAACTTGACCTCTCACTCAACTCCATAAATGCAAAGAGAAAAAGTTATTGGCTACAGAAAATGGCGCTATGGAAACTTAAAATAAATTTTTTACAAATGCTAAAAATTACCAGAATCATACCACCCCTCAGAATAAAGTTAACTTGTCACTCATAGCACACAATAAACACCATAAAGAAAACACAAAATGGCTGTAATTATTTTTTACGTTCCAGCAGGCAAATATTTTTTTTTTTACTTTTTCTGGTACATTATTTGATACAGTCAGTGGCAGCATTAAAAAGTTAATCTTGTCCTGCAAAAGAAAAAAACCCTCATACGTCTATGTTGAGAGAACATTTTTTAAAAAGTTATGGCTCTTGGATGGTAGGAAGATAAAAAACAAAAGTGACATGAACAAAAATCCTCCAAAAGACCAAAAGGAAGTAAACATGCATGGAGAATTTAACATTTGCTGATTATATAGTCAATGTCAATGAAAACTGGATCTTCACTGGGTCTCGGCACATTCACAGGACGCCATATGTCGTGGAATCGTATAAGCTGCGTAGATAAATTGCAATCACTTTGTATTCTCTGATGTATTTGCACTGTATGTGTTGAGCTGCCAACATCTGAAAACAATAACCACGGGCGCTTTGCTGCTGAGCAGGTGCATCTAACCACGTCAAGCTGATGTGCTCTTGGCAGAATCTACAAGCCTCATAATCCTTGTTATGTCATGTTATGACATTTTATATTTATCTTGGTGATTCCTGCTTTATTACATACTGCAAAAAAAGCAAACAATCCAACCATGAGAGACTCATTTCACACGAGGCCCTAGAGGCCAGCTTGAGATAGGCAGTATCTAGCTTCTCGGTTGTCCAGGGGACTCTAACTATTGCACACGGTGGTAAGGCCTCTTCACAATGCTCCCTGTGCTCCCGAAGAATGTAAATGCAGACTCCTATGGGCCCAAAAGATGGCAAAAGCATGTCAAGTTAGCATGTTATTTCAAAATGGCCGCCTAGGAACAATGTAGTCTGCAACCCTGTAAAGTTGCTTACTTTGGAAATACATGGGGCATGATCATCTCTTAATTCTTTTCTGATGTTAGTAATATGCTGCTTTAATCTGATACAGTAGGGTCAGAGTATGAGGACAGTGACACAAGTTTTGATTATTTAGCCTCTGTTCACCACCACAATGGATTTTAAATGTGGCCATTACTATGTGATCGAAGTGTAGACTTTCAGCTTTATTTAAGGAGTATCACAAATAGATTAAGAGGTTCGGAATTACAGCCAATTGTTACATAGTCCCTTCATTTGCAAGGGCTCAAAAGTAATTTGACAAACACAAATAATTAGAAATATAGGTATTTGATTTAATATCTAGATGCAACTACTTTGTATTTAATGTCTGCATGAAGTATGGAATTTATGAACATCATCAAAAGCTGAGTTTTCTCCCTTGGGATGATCTATCAAGTCTTAACTGCAGCTGTTCCCCGTTGCTGCTTGTTTGGGGGTCTCAGTGGTCTCCCACCATACACTGCTAAGGCCAGCGATTGGTTGCAGTGGTCAAGTGGGCACATCACCATTGTGTCTAAGTAACCACAGGCCAACAGGGAGGACTACTGGATGTTTTGTTATTTTATAACATTTCTCCATTGAAGCAATTTTCTATTTGTCAGAAAATCCATTTAAGGTAATATTACAGGGTCATCATCTACTGAAGAGCCTAAAGACAGTATATCACTCCCTATACAGGGTGAGTCCCAGGACAACATTTTAACAGAAATGACATATCGGAATACCCCATCATCATGGGTGAGGGAGCCCATCATTTAGGCTATGTCCAAAACATGGCTGCCATTTTGTAAGCAGTTTTGGATCAAGGACAATTTTTTCCAATGGGAAAGTGGTCATATAGCATATCAAACAAGACCACAATTATCTCAGAAACCGATTGCCACAATCAGATTTGAAGATCTTTTGTGTTATCAACACATAAAGTGGAAACTACAGCTATTTGACATGTTCAATGTGTTGTCCCTGATGCTGAACACAGAGCTGAAGGCGCTGAATCTAATCATTATGCACCAGCATGAGAACTCTCTGTGTTGATAACTTTTGAACCACAAAGGATATTGCAGATCTGATTACAGAAATTGATTTCTGAGACAATTCTGGGCTTCTTTGATCTGCTACATGACTACCTTCCCATTGGAAAAAACATGTCTTTGATCCAAAATGGTGTATTTCATGATGGTGGCCATGTTTCAGACATAACCTAAGTGATAGGCCCTCGGACCCTTTTCTTGCTTGGGTCTTCAGATGTAATTTTCCCTTTATTTTCTAAAATAAAAGGGTGTCTGGGATCTTTTGATCACATTGGATATCAAACATGCTTGGACTGAACTATAATAGCCTATAGAGGTATATGATCAGCCCCTGCAAAGGGCTAAGCATCTTCATAGGTCATATCATGCCCTAAAGTGGTCATTTCAGCCCCTTCACATGTGGTATCACTGGGGTGACAACAGGGTCTGAAATGACCCACCAAGGCTATTATGGTCTTCATGGATACAATGGGATAATATCCCCACAGAGAAGACTACTTGAGCAATGCTAGTGGCACTGACTAGCTCAACACATAGTCTTAGATTAACTCACAAATCTAGTGGCTGGCGAGCAAGAGATCACAGATGATGCTGTGCGAGAAACAGCAGTCAAAGTTCATGACTCGAGAACCAGTGTCTGCAATCTTATGGGTCGAGGATGAAAAATCCCAAAATAACACAGTGAGGATGAAATGCAAACTGCTGGAACTCATTTCCTAGCTATGGAGTTAGTGTCAGCAGGACCATCACCTAACCCTTCCTTTTCTTTGTGTCCAGCCATCTATGACTATTACAAACGAGATATTATCCATATTTTGATTCTTCACAGGGTCTGGCAGCCCAATGAGAATGGCCTTGGGAAATTGTTAGTAGTTCATTCAACACTCAATGCCTGCAGGTTGAATCTGGCCTGCAGCATCACTCTATGTGGCCTGCGAGAGCTTAGACACAGCGAGCAGGAGTGGAGAAAGTCTGGATGCAGAAGGACAAGCTCTCTCTAATTTCTCTGGAAGATGTAGCGGCCCCAGCGCAGGGAGCGGGCACCATCTTGGATTCGGAGCTCAGGAGTGACACCTCCACACCACTCTGTTCAGCAACTCACTGGCGGTTGCACAGCTCTTGCAGCCCTACCCAGGCACCCTAACCACCCTCCAAGCCTTTTGAGGATAAAAAAAACCCTTCCTCTATAATACTGATGTGGGTCTCGGTGATATATGCGTTTAGAACCACTGGTACTAGAGAGGAACCTGATGGTAGTAGAGATGGGCGAATCGAATTGATTCTAACGAAATAAGGTGGAATTAGGTTAGAATTTCAGGAAACTTCGATTCTGAACGATTCGGAAGTGGGGTGATTGTGGGATACGAAGTGTGCTTTTGATGATTAAAATGGCTTCGAGCTTATGGCGTTACATGGGCAAAGGGGGATAGGTCTGGGAGGAAGAAAGGGTATCCTACATGACATGTGCAAAAGATGACGCCAATCAGAGAGACCGGCGGGTATTATGTGAAGTCACCGCACTTATATAGATTAGTCCGGGCGGCCATGGCTCGCTCCTCACCACTCTTCTCACTCGTGTGTGTAGGGAACGGTACCGCCGCTGCTGTGCTTCTGATATATCATTACTAAAGAACTCACTTAGTTATACAGCGAATTTTTGGGGGTGTTGTCTCAGCTGTCTCAGAGACTGCTTCTTTACGTTCTAATTTGATTTTGTGGGGTATGGATGAAGTCCAGTGTGCGTCATGCAGGCTGTCATTATACATTTTAATGCTATCTTCTCTGTTCTTGAGAAATTTGAATTTCCAAGGGGTTATTAAGCTGTTCTGTTGTATTACAGTTAAAGAAAACAGCGTTTTTACAATCTAAATACCACTTAATTTTTGGTTGCTCATTATTTTTTTGCGCAATTTCGATCCGGGGGTTAAATAAGCGTTGTTCTGTGTTGTGGTCACTAAAAGAAACGTTCCTTTTTCACTGCCAAGAAGAAATTTTGCCTGTAGCATAATCATATCGAAGGTTAATTAAGTTTTTCTGTTGTTGTGTTCCGTAAAATTACTCGCCGTTTTAACCGCTACAATGCTTGGCTATTGTTGCATTGTTGGTATTTCTTTTGCGCAATTTACATCCAAGGGTTAATAATATTTTCGGCAGTTGGAATTCATAAAAAGAAAAAGTTCTTTTTCATCGACAAAAAAAGAAATTTTGCTGTAGCAAAATTATATCCGAGGTTAATTAAGCTGTTTGTGCTTTTATATTCAGTAATAACAGTGTTTTTTTAAACGGCACATTAAAGTAAATCTTTCCTGGCCATTTGTGAGCGAAATTTATATCCAAGGGTCTGTTTTACCAAGTTGTATCGTGGGTTCATTTGGAGTCAAACACAGGGTGTGTATTTATATATAACATTATCTTCATCAAACAGTGTCTGTACATTTTAGAACCAAAACCGTTGTCAGGACAGAGAGGGTGGCAGGCTCTTCACCTGCGAGTGTCAGTGGCACAAACATTCCTGGAGAAGGGCCAGGTCACAGCACAGCATGGGGACGTCGCAGTAGGGGTCACTCGGTGAGGCCACAACTAGTGGCCGTGTGTTGTTCAGCAACCCAATGGTTTCTTGATTGGTTGACTAGGTATCCACTTTCTCCCCCAGATTAACATTGACAACCAAGCCAAGGATGTCGGTGGGATCGGGTTTTCCCAGTGGGTGGGAACAACCCCCTTAGTTGGCATGGCCCGGGAGCGGTAGTCAGCGGGCCCTCACTGTCTTCAACTGCCTCTGTCCCATCGCGTTCCCTCAGCCAGAGATCTACTATGTGGAATCTGGGGTCAGCGCCCCCTTATATAGCGACGGATGAACATTTGAGCGAGGGCAGTCAAGCAGCTACTTAGCAGAAACACAAAAACGAGAATTGGGGGCAATATCTGCTTCTTGCAAGTAGGCAGCAAGTATAGATGTGGAAGTCCGGCATGGGAAGTCATGTTGTGAGGGGTAGCTCTGCATACCAAGGACGGTGATGAGGACAGCAGTGTCGATGAACACAATATCGATGAATGATGTAGCCGACCGACTTGGGAGCGGGTTGGAAAGCATGGGATTCACATTGTCAGGAGAAGAGGGCGTCAGCGTTGAGCGTCAGGCAGCAGCGCAGCCAGCAAGTGGTTTGGGTGGCCATGAGTCAGCAGGGTAGCAGCATGTGTGGTCGGGAGCCAAGCGGCCAGGCGGTAAAAATACATGCTTTAGCAGTAGGTCAAGAAAGTAGCGGCACTCAGTGAGAGGGGTGGCGGTAAAATCAGTATTTCGGCGGGTGTGCGAGTTCTGTGCTAGACACCGGAGGAGCCGAATATGGGTTTTTGTAGAATCTGTGGGCACAGAAGCTTGGAAGGTGGCTGGCGCTAACGTTGGCACCACGGCCCTGCGTCAAACACATGCTGCGATCACCATAGGTGGACTGGAGTAACAGTGGGCTCTGATGTGGTGGTCACATCGGCCGCCGCTGCAGCAGCAGCGCCCCGTGGCACGATTGCCGTTCAGCCAGTCAGGCGCCACATGCTGTAGGGAGGCTGTTTTATCTTGGCAATCAAATCTCACAGGTCCAGATGTTGCTCTCTCGCTACTTAAATGGCAGCCAGCAGTCGTTTCTTCGCGAGGCGGATTGCAAAGAGACATAGTATGCTAGTCAACAATCCTAAGGTGCTGCAGCAGGTGACCGTGACTCCTGTCCAGTTTGTGGTACTGCAGTCCTCTCCTTGCCAAATGGTGGGACTCTGAACCGTTCAGAGAATAATGGCTTGTGCCGAGGTCGTGTTGTGGAGAGTTCCAAGCCGTAATTTCTTTTCAAGAAGGCTAGTACCAGCTACTTATAAATATGTAGAACAGAAGGTGGGCCAGTCTTGAGCTTATCGGTTTCGTTTACAAGGTGCACGACAGCGCGGACGTCTGGAGCTTGTTAACTACGGTCAGGGCCAGTACTTGTCCTTACGGCCCACGGGTGAATGTGCTTCTGCCCAGGGCTCACACAACAACTTGGACAGGAGAGCCGTTTTCTCCACGTTGGTCAAATTGCGGCTCCTGCGCCAAATGTCGCCCCTCTCCTTCCAACAATCCATCTTCAGGCTCCAAAAGTACTGCTCCATCTTACCACATGTGTAGGGCACAGCTATGGGTGCACGCAATTTACACCTGGTCTTGCCTCGGCGAACTAGTCAACAATGGAGAAGAAAACTGCTCCAGTCAAGCAGAAGAAATCGATGTGTGGCTTTCTCGCGCCCAATGCAAATTGGACCTGGTGACGGACAATGGGAGTATTAACATGGTGTCCACGTGCACGAGGAGGGTGGTCCATTCGCCAAGCATGGCGCACGTGGTTCAATCTGGGTTTGTGCAAAGGGTTCCTGATGTCTTCCACGATCATCAGAGATTATTGGAAAATGCCAGGAAACTGTGCATGCACTTCATCATTCCTACAAAGCTAGGAAACCATCCTCGAGTATTGCAGCGGATAACGGCCTCCAAACACGCTGATATGCGGGGGGGGGGGGGGGGGGGGATTGCGTTTTTTTTTTTTCACGTTTGGAAATTTCCAGCTGCACATGTTGGACGCTGTTTGAACAGAGAAAGGCATTAACGATTTTTGATGATCCAGGCGGACAGAAGTATCCCTGTGTAACTTTGATGTCAGCCAGTGGGAAGCTCATGCGTGCACCTGAGTTAGCTGTTGCATACGAGGATGGCGACGTTATTGTCAGTCGCAGGGACTTACGGGATGAATAGACATTCCTGCTTCATGTCTGGAACAGATGGCTGAAAAATTGTTGGGCAAGGAGGATTGGAGATGTGGCGGACTAATCTCGCAGGCACCTGGTCAGGTTTGGGGACTGAACTGGAGGAGGTGGAGGCATTGGAGCAGAAGGCATTGTCTGGGGAAATGAGTGGATTTTCTACCAGGTGACAGAAAGGAGGGAGGGAGCAGTGGAGGAGGTAGATGGAGATGAGGAAGACGAGGCAGGATTGACCCGCAAGCCGTGGCAGTATACAGTGAGCATGGAGGCAGGGGAGCCCTCGGAGTCACTTGTAGCGATGCCCGCTGCATGTGATTTGCCTGGCTAAGTGACCAGCTGAATAAGTCACCATCCGGCAGTGGGGAGGACTTCTGCTCTCAACCCTATTGGACCCTCGCTACGGTAAAATGGGAGCTTTTTCCCAGTGCGCGAGAGGGGGAGGCCAAAACTCAAATACTATAGGGGAATCCTCCGGTTAGTCAGTTGGCGTGCTATTATGCGGCATGTCTCCTTGACAGGGTCTGAGCGGGGGTTCTCCAGGCTCACATTACTACTGCTGCGGTGCTAGGGGAAGGTGGGGGGGGTGTAGGAGCATACGCTCATCTGCAGCACCAAGTTGGAGTCACTGATGAGCAGCTTCCTTCACCCGCCTAGTGAGGAGGGCAGTCGCCAGGCAGCAGCAGCAGGGGACCTGGAGCATCCCTTGAACCAAAAGGTGGTGGCCTACTTGGAAGATTCTGGCCACCCAGTTAGAAGTCACTGGATACTGGGACAGCAGAATGGATGTGTGTGGTCGCAAAACTTGCCGCGTTTGCAGAGAGGAGAGGCTGTCCTGCCCAGCCAGTTGTGTTGGCATCAGAGAGGGTGTTCAGTGCGGCGGGGGCCATTGTTAAACCAAGGAGAACTCGCTTGTCCAGGGAAATGTGGAGACGACTGCACTTTGTCAAGATTGGTATCAGGGTGGATCGGCCAGGTTTTCCACACACCATGTCTTAGGCATAGATACATCAGCAATGACGCCCCTTCATCCAAACTGGAGAAAATGAGTCTGGGTTCAAACTACCTGCCTCAGCAACTTATTCTGATGCGCCACGCTGGATGTACACATTCTGCTGACAGTTTCTCCATCCGGCCACCAACCATTTTACCAGGAACTGGTGTTTCACCCACCTCCACATTTGTCATTGTGCCACTGTCTGGACTCATCTGCTGGCTGTGGCTGCTGTCGTGACTGCACACTTTGTCATTGTGCCACTTCTGTGGCTTATCTGTTTTGCCACTTAGAATGTCATTGTACCATTGTCTGAACTAATGATGCGGATGTGGCTGCTGCCGAGCCCTCACACTGTGTCATTGTTGCACTTTGTGGCCTTACTCCTTGTTTTTGCCACTCTAGAACTGTCATTGTGCCACTCTCTGTCCTCATGTGCTGTGGTGTCGCGTTCACCTCCATGTCTCTGTCATGATGTTGCCCACTGAGGCTCAGTTGTTTTTTTCCAGCTGTCGCTTGCCAATGACTTTATCAGGGCTAATTCCGCTTCGTTATGTTGGTCAGTTTTGCCTCTTAAGTGCCAGGGGAATTTTATAGTGAAGCCGATTCTAAGAGCCGGCTGGACAGTCATCTGAGTGTCATACTAAATACACAACATTGCATGAAGACAAACAAGCTACATCTGCATATTTATGCACATGTATTTAGCATGGCCCAACGTTTCTTACAGCACCCGGCAGGGCTCCGTGCAGGCCTGGAAATAGCTGTTTATTAAACACGATTCGTCCCGAAGTAATCAGACGAAACTAAATTTTGTCGGAATTCGGCAAAGTCCACGAATCGAAGTTTTGAGGAAATTCGCCATTTTATGGTAAGTCCAGGTATGTTCCACAAGCATGGTAGAGGACTTAGCTTAATTATGCAATGCTGATGAGTGAACCAAACACAAAAAAATAAAAATACTTATATAGGGAAAATTTTCCCATTTGTTCAATTAATAAATAGGAGCATAGGATTGTGCTTTTTTAAATCCATTTTAGTCATTTTGACCCATACATTCTGATATATAAAGTTTTGAAATTGCTAAATACAGGTTAAAGTGTACTTTCTTGTTGATCTAGTGGGTGGAGACTAGTTGGTGAGATGTCCCCCATTCACAGGACACATATGGAACAGGAGATCCTACTCCCCTATATCTCTATAGTACATCTTCAGAAGAATGGATGACTTAATAGAGTGATACAAGCTGTGAGTCATGTACTGGGGTGCAATATAACACTTACTATGTGCTGCATCAGTGTCTCTTTCTTTAGCTACTCTCATCATCTCCTTTTACTCTTCCAGAGACTTCTGTAATTGGAAAGCATGTAACCTGATTCCTCAGTCAACTAAAAGTTTACAGGTTTTTCAGTGTTTATTATAGATTTAGGAATTGGGGGAACAGGAATGGAACCTGGTAAATGGAGAAAGAAGTATTTTCCCTGGTTATATACTGTGTATCACAAAGTTTCTTATATTTGCTTCAACTATTGAGTTATGAAAAATGTGGTAAAAAGTTGCTGGCTATTTTACCCCTTACCGCTTACCCCTTTGGCCTTTCTGGCAGAGCCCCATTTTTCTAAATCTGACATCTGTCACTTTATATGAGAGTAACTTTTTGATATGTTTACTATCTATGTGGATTCAGGAGTTCTGTTTTTCTGTGACCAACATTGTGCTTTAAGTTAGTAAGACATTTTGGTCCAAACAATCCTTGTTTATTTGTAAAAATATCAAAATATTGTGAAAAATTTGAAAAATGTACCATTTTCAAACTTCAAAAATTTCTGCATGTAAGACAGATCGTTATTCCACTCAATAGTTTATAACTAGCATATACATATGTTACTGTAGGGTTGGCGTTCATCTTTTTAAAATGTACTTTTATTGACAACATTAGGGAGATTAGCAATTTTAGTAGTCATTTTTCTACTTTTTAAAGCACTTTGCAATAGACATTTTTTAGGGACTGTCCGTTCCTTAAGTGGCTTTGTGGGGCTGCATGTTTGTTATTCCATAAATTACTTCTTTAATAAATTGCCCTAAAGTTATTTACAACAGTGTTTATAAATGTCTTTTAAACCCTTTAGATAATTCACAAGAAATAAAGCAAATTGGTGGAGGTGATATTTCAAATTTCACTTTTTTCTTTTTGCAGATTTCCAATTTTTTATCCATTATTAACATAACACGGTAGTTGTGACGGGAAAATGCAAATTTAATATGGTTCACCAGATTCTCCGGTTTTCAGGAGATATTCCCATAGTTGGCCCTAGTGCCGCTATTGGGCTCAACCACAGCCCCAGAGTGGAGAGCACCTATTGGACTTGGGGTCTCTTTAATATACGATTTGATTTAGGCGCTATTTCAGGTTTGCGGACACCCCTAAAAAGACCCCATATTGGAAAGTACATCCCTTAAGGAATATATCCAGGGGTGTAGCGATTATATAGACCCCGAAGGTGTTTCACAAAGTTTTTTAGTGTCAAGCTGTGAAAATGAAATAAAACATTTTTTTCCAACAACCTGCAATTTTAGCTGAAAATTTTTAATTTTTACAAGGAATCCTAGAAAAAAGCACCCCAAATTATATATATAATGCAGAAGGGGTGTACAAGTGACGGCACTCCCTTGTGGTCAAGTACCCTAATGGTAAAGTGCAAAAAGAAAAAAAAAGAATATTGAAAGATCAAATCACCTTCTTTTCCATTTACAAAATAAAGGAATTAAAAAAATAGAAAGTTTGTTGTTCTATGTTGCTGGGCAAAACCCACTTTTTACGCCATATTTCTTGTTGTAAATGAAAGTTCCATACACCAAAACTAGGCGCTTGATACCCAGGGAACGACATTTGTATTGCGCTAAATATGGTGCACTGTGGCCCCCTTCGCGAAAAATGGCGCGTCTATATTGAGGCGCCTTAATATGTTATAGCACACGTCGGGCAATGAGCCTCGATAGAGCATACATATACTACATTGATATGCTAATTAACCAAGTGTGGAGCAATGCCCCTTTTTTGATGCAATGGCCATTTTTTGATTACGATGCTTTTTTGTGGAATGCGCCCTTTTTTGATTACGATGCCCCTCTTTTTTGATGCAATGCGCCTTTTTTGATACGATGCCCCACTTTTTTGAAGGATTGCGGACCTTTTTTTTGTACGATGGCATTTTTTAGGCGCCATTAAGCTAATCTATGCAAGGTATACCTGACGCCAATTTTTAGAAAGTATCGGACTTTCAGGCGCACTTTACACTGATTTAATGCGTCTAAAACTGGCATAGATACGGCACTTTTCGGACATGTCGCCCATACATGTAATTTGTGTTTCTTGTAATTTTTATGTGTAGGTAAATTTATTTTTATTAGTCATTTTTAAAACAGTGATATTTACCTGTGACCTTTATTTATCTATCAGTGCAGTTGTTTTTGAAGTTGACTTGTTTAAACAGCGCATTGAGTATAGTAAATCCTTTGGTAAGGAAAGCTAGGCAGCGGAGTATTCTGAAAACCATGTACACGAGTAGTGTAGTGACTGTTCTTTAACAAGTGGTCAGTAATAGTCCGAGATGGCTTCTTTGTACTAGATTTTCATCTTATTATATTTTGATGATAACTAGTGCTTAAAGTGGTTTTGCCACAATCTAAATGTTCGTCGTTGGGATCCCTCCAAATGGGGTATTTAATCTCTTTTCTAATTAATGTGATTAAAAGAAGTGTCAGCCTGTGTGAGTACAGCATTGCTTAGTACCCTTAGTTTTGTTTTTTACATAATACGACAGGAGCTGGTTGGCCGCGCTTGCGTGTTTGCACTTTATCTGATGGCAGGGCACATGAAAGGCTCTGAAGGAGGGGTAGAGCAGGATGCGTGCTACTTAAGCTTGTGCAATAGCTGTTTATGTGTCAGAGCTCTGTGTCTGCTTTTAGAGATCACTTGATTGTAATGTTTTATCAGTCAGTTCTTCTCCCTCCTGCAGCAGTCGCTCTGTCATGTTTATTAGATTATTACTTACAGAGATTCTCCTAGTCTCTACCTCTCCCTCTCCCCCTGCAAATAGTCAATGAACGCTGCTGCTTCTGATCATATCTTTTCTCTGAGCAGATTAAGAGGGAGAACACAAAACCCCGTTAGAGTCTTGTGCACAATACAAGTTATTCCTCAGTCGTTTAGCCAAAACATACGTTTGCTCAACTACAGTGACTGAATAATCAGATTCGGGAGCGTGCATGGGAAAGGTGGAGCGATGACATCACGAGTTTCAGCTGGTTAGGTAAGAAAAATCAATTTTGGCCAAAACCCTTTAAAGAAAATGGGAAATACAGATTGATTAGATATTGTACAATCTAAGTTATTTTTCAAAGTTTGAAATGTTATTAGTAGCAGAGCTAGCCTTTCATTGAACCAGTATCGAACCAATGTTGAACTAGTTTGGTTGAACCAGTGTCAAACTGAACAGGGACTTATTCGAGCAACACTTCATGTCAGTGTGTTTAATTTCTCTGTAAACCCACCACAGTGATGATAAAATATTACACATTCTCCATCCCAGTTGATAGTTAATGTCCATGCACAGACTCAGATCAACATGTATGAAACCTGGCATTGACACGACAGTTTTTAGAGGTGTGTAGGAGGCACCAGTATGCATGAATGTGTCCTGTTCTACGGCAAAATTTGTCTCAGCCATGCCACTTTGAAACTAGTAAAGATTTGTATGACAATTATGCGCCAAACTTTGACGCATTCGTACATTTTGTGCCAAACTTTGGCGCAATCGTATGATTTTAGCGTGACACGCCCCCACGTCCTGTCTGTGGAACAACAAGTCTCAGCCATCCCACCGCATTATATGTCTAGCTGTCTCTGCTTAGTTTAAATGGTACGTCCTGTCTGTGGAACAACAAGTCTCAGACATTCCCACCGCATTATAGTCTAGCTGTCTCTGCTTTAGTTTAAATGGTAGTTAGTCCTGTCTGTGGAAAAACAAGTATCAGCAATCCCACCGCATTATATGTCTTGCTTCTATGACTTTAGTTTAAATGGTAAGTCCTGTTCGTGGAACAAACAAGTCTCAGCCCATCCCACCGCATTATTGTCTAGCTGTGTCTGTTAGTTTAAATGGTTCATTTTTGTCTAAATATTTATGCAGCTCTGGTCTTCACATAATTTATCCTGTGTTATTTGTATAGCATCAATCCAGATCCTCCCCTTGGAAGTATTCTGCTCTGTGCAGAGGCAATTTGTAGCTCCACCGTTTACGCTACCCTGAATGCCCTAATGCTCATTTGGAACTCATATAGGTTGGTATAAGTTGCAGAGCTGTGGTTGTGGACGAGTACTGGGGGCCAAATTACACGTGCCAAATTTCTAGTGGCAATTTAGATTTGGCAATCCTCAGAATTATCGAATGAGCAGACGGGAAGCAGAAGGGAGAAGGGACTCTCTCCTTTTTGTAAGGTTTGTACACTTTTTTGGCATTATCCTTATTCTTACATGACATGCTATCCTATTCTTACTTTGCAGACATCAGTCTCCTATCAACCACCTATCTTGCCCTCAGACAAGTTTATTCCACATAAGCTCTCTCTCCCTTTTCCCTTCACCTATGTATATCCCACACGCTATTTTCCCTCTTCAACCACCCCAAACCTCCAGCTAACATATTTACTGCACAAAAAACGCCGTCATTATTCATCACTGACCATCTGTGTTCTTTTCATTTCCTCGCTTATCGCTGAGGGACATCTCTCCAACCGGCACCTTCCTTTACTGCTCATCCACTCCTCCTCAGCCGCCCATTGAAACCATGCTCAACCTGTCTTGCCTATTGTGTACGTCTTTTTCTGCCCCTTTTTATGTGTGCTCTATGGACGCCCGATCCGTCTGAAAACAAACTACTGCTGTTTCATGACTTTTTCTCTCTCAACATACCTCAAACTGCTTGGCCCTCACAGAAAATGCTCAGCAATTGAAAACGCTTCCCTTGCTGCTCTCACCTATGGTGGGTTACACTTCACCACACCCCCAGTACCTGAGGAACAGGCGGGTGGAGGAGTTGGCATACTTCTCTCTCCACTCTGCAGCATATATCAGTCCTTCCTCCTGCACCTCCCTCACTTTCCCTCCTTTGAGGGTCGGGGGGGGGGGGGGGTGTGGGGGGGGCGAGGGGGGGGGCGGGGGGGGGGGGGGGGGGTTTTTTGGGGGGGGGGGGGGGGGCGGGAGGGTGTGGCGGGGGGTGGGGAGGGCCACACCTCAGACTCTTTCAGCCATTTTCCATCAGAGTCGGCCAGTGTGTCTACAGGACCCCCCGGCTCTCCCGCCAGTTTCTATCATTTTGCCGCCTGGCTCCCACACTTCCTCTTTATTGAAATGCCCCACTTCTCATGGGTGATTCTCAACATCCATTGATGACACCATTGTCTCCTTCTGCCTCACAGTTTCTTGCCTTAAACCTCCTCTCATTGGCTCTTGCAGTTTACTGACTCCACCAAACAACCACAAAGGATGGGAACTCTCAGGATCTGGTTTCTGTATCTTTCTCAATTTATAACTTCACTAAATTCTCCTTATGCTGTTCTGACCACCAATCTTTTCTCTGATTATCACTAATTCTCAGCTTCTCTGGACACCGGCCATCATCCATACAGATAATATTCCCGCTCCATTAATACTCAGAAAACTCAAGACATCCTCAGTCATCATGCCACCATTTCTCCTTCCTGTCAGTCACAGGCTTGTCAAACGTTACAACAGAAACTCTCACTACCACCCTGGACTTGTGGGGGGTGGCACCACTCCACACACCGCACACCAGGGCAGTCTGACGCCTGCAGCCATGGCTCACACCTCAGACTCGTTTTCTCAGCGTTGTTCTGGGTGTGCTGAGCGGCGTGGAGAAGTCAAGCTACTGCAGACGTTCTCCACTACAAATTCTTGTCAGGGACTTTTCACCATTGCCTTCCTGCGCCTGCAAACAAAAAATATTTCACTCCCTATCTCCACACTACACAACAAACCCCAAAACGCTCTTCTGACACCTTCCACTCCCTCCTAAGGCCTAAAGCGCGGTCCGGTCATGACTCTGTGCTGAGACCTGGGCACTCACTTACAAAGACAAAATTGAAAAATATCGTTAACATATCTCAGTCCCCAAATAAATACCAATCCTGTCCCTCACGCACGGACTTCTAATCTACTCGCAGCCCTTGACCGAGAAGAGGAAGAGTGTCCCAGGCTTCTCCTGTCTGCTCGTCCCACAACTGGTCTACTGACCCCATTCATTCCCACTTGTCCAGTTATTTCTCCAGCTGTTCCTCTCTTCACCTTTGCTTATATTGTAACCTCTCTCTCTCCACTGGGATTCTTTCATCTTCCTTAAAACTCGCCATCATAACCCCTTACTAAAAAAAAAAAAAAAAAGCCTCTCTGGACCCGTCCTGTGCTGATAACTACCGACCAGGTCTCTACCTGCCCTTCATCTCTAAACTCCTGGAACGCTTGGTTACTCTCGCCTTAATCGCTATCTCTTGCTAACTCTCTTCTTGACACGCTGCAAATCAGGTTTGCACCCTACACTCCACGGAAATGCCCTTAGTAAAAGTCGCAATATGACCTCTAACAGCAAAATTCAGGGTAACTACTCATTGTTGTTCTTGGATATCTCCTGCAGCATGTGACACTGTGGATCACTCCATAATTTCTTCTCTCAGGCTTGCTCAGCACCATTGGCCTCCTGAACACCCGCTCTAACTTGGTCTCGTCTTACCTTTGACGCTCCTTCAGTGTTCTCGGTTTTATGGTTAGACCTCATCTCCTCTTCTCTTGCAGTTGGGTTCCTCTGGGATCAGTTCTAGGTCCTCTCCTCTTTTCATTGTACCAGCACCATCGGACAAACCATCAGTAGATTTGGCTTCCATGTACCATATATGCGGTTGAAACACAAATTCTACACCTCCTCCCGTGACTTCACTCCAGCCTTGCTACAATACACCAGTGACTGTTGGCCGCTGTCTATGACATCATGTCCTCTTTCCATCTGAAAACTAACCTCATAAGAGGTGAATTCTTGTCTTTTCCGCCATCTACTACTCCAACCCCCCACCCCCCCCCCCCCCCCTGCTTTATTTCTGTTGCTGTATGTGGTACCACCTTTCTATAGGCAGCAGGCGCTGTCTAGGGGTTTTATTGGTTTCTGATGACCTTCTTCCCATATTATCCACTCCTTGCCGCTCGGTCACCTGCCACCTCAGAAATAGAATATCTCCAAAATCGTACATTTATCACTGTGGAAATCGACTCAAACGCTCATTAATGTAGTATCTTTTCGTCTTGACTACTGCAACTCCCTTTGCCTTATCGGTCTCCCTCTCTGCAAACTTCCCTCTCAAATCTGTCCAGAAATGCAGGCAGCCAGGCTTGTCTTTCTCTCCAGCCGTAGATGATGTCTCCACCCTGTGTCAGTTCATGAACTGGTTGCCTAATCCAGTTCAGGTTATTTAGGTATAAACTCAGCCTCTCACCCATTAAAGCTCTCACAGCGCTGTCCTCCTACATCTTCTCCTTGTCTTGTCTACCGACCCTACCCGTGTCATCGCTCTGCTGATGATATCAGACTTACATTCCTCAATACTCGAACCTCCCATGCCCGCCTACAAGTTCACACGGGCGCACCAAGTTTGAATATGCTAAGCCGCGGGCGATCAGGGCACATTCACAACCCTCACAGTTTTAAGAGGGCCCTTGAAAATACATCTTCTCGGGTCTGGCCTCACAAGATCCTAACTGCTATCACAACAATCTGTCACTCTGCATAGGGTCACTCCAAAGGCACTTTTCTGTTTATAGATGTACTGTCTGGGTGCAGGATCATCATTTTTCATGTAAACCACCCCCTATTTATGAAACATGCGGACCCATTGTAACAACTTGGCATTCTTACATATGTTTTCACAATACACCCTAATAGATTGTAAGCTTCGAGCAGGGCTTCACACCTTGTGTCTCATTTGTAAAGTACTTTTTAATGTGTAAATGACTGTATGTTTACCTTGAATTTGTAAAGCTGTCTGGGATATGTTGGCGCTATAGAAATAAAGATTATTATTATTATTGCCGCATTCAGAATGCACCAAGTTTAGCCGTACAACTGTTTATACATCTATAGAATAAGGCTACGACAGGTTTTTGGCCGCAAAGTACACCAGGAAACTGGCGCAGCCCCGTTCATACATGTTGCTCTAAGAGACTTTCAGCTCTGGCTGATTCTAAATGAGACTCTCCCTTGTAACTACCATGGTAATCATAAGAGGGCAGGGGGCGTACTTGGGTTTGAACGTGGGGGGGGGACAATTTTTCCTTCATCCCTTTCTTCCTATCCCTACCTCCTTCCTTCCCTCGCCTTCCCTTTCACTTCCCCTAACTTCCTTCTCTCCCCTAGTCTCCCTGCGTGAAAGTGGCCCCCTCTACCCGAGTAGGAGGTCTGAAGGAGTATGGTGAGCTCCCCAAGCAGGTGGCGGGCGGTGAGTCTTACTGGCAAAACACTTTTGGTGCAATCCGTAAGGTTATAATGGCTCTATTAATTACTGATGTTAGAGCTGGACTGACTAAAAAGCAGCCCTGGCAATGAAAACCAAACACCAGCACCTATAATTTTTCCCCTTCTACATAGAAATAAAATTTTGTGCAGTGCAGCAAATTTTGCTTTTAAACCCCTCCCATCCCCCCTCACTACTCCCTTAAATTTGTTTTAAAAACAACAACAGAATGAGGGGAAAAAAAAGGGAAAAAAATCTTACTGTCCCCTAGGGAAACACTTTGTCACAACTGTAAACCCCAAAATGTAATTTTTTTGCATATTTAAACACCAGAAAAAGAAAAACACTCACTGCACCCCAGAAATTAATTATATTACCATTTGGGGGCCACAGAAATTTTAAATTTTAACTAACTTCAAAACCCTTTTGAAAAAGAAATGCACATTGTACCAAAAAAAAAATCATTCAATTTTACCCCAAAAAATTTATATTACACCCTGAACCCCAAAGTTTAATTTCATTTCAAACTGTAAACCCCAAGGGTTACTTACCACTGTACCCAAGATTCATTTCACAAAACCGTACCCCAAAGAAACATTACACTGTACCCCCGAGATTACATTACCCATTGTACCCCCGAGATAACATTACCCCCCATCCCCCAGAGATTACCCACATTAAAACCCCCATACACCCCGAAAATTACCAAAACTCACTGTACCCCCAAAAGATCACAAAAATTTCCCACAGTAAACCCCGAGATTTGGGTTTAAAAAACAAATGTAAAAACCCCGATATTCTACATTTCCCCAAACCCTAAACCCCAAGAATTTAAATTTTCTCACTGTACCCAAAATTTTAAAATTAACCCCCGTTAAACCCCCAAAGGAAAAATTACATTAAAAACTGTACCCCAGAGACAAAAATTTTATTAGACCAAGGAACTCCCAAAAATTTTGTGTGCATATATACAATTAAAATTGTACCCAGACACACTCCAACTTAAAGGGTGGGGTTTACAGTTTCGGCACTGACAGCAAACGTTTCCTTGTTTGAAATTTGGGGGCTTTCAAAAACAGAATTCCCAAACCCCAAACGACCCAGACTTTTCCCGAAGCCCGAAATTTTTGCCTTCTATTCCTTTAAAAGCTGTTAGTGCATAAAAAAACCTTGAAGAATTCTTTGTAGGTGCTTTACAGTACAGGCCCAAAAAAAATTGATTAAAAACATGTCAACTAAACACTACACTGATTTTTTCATAAGGGAAAAATGAAAAACCCGTTTCCTGGGCCCGGGTTGGACACCGGGTTTTGAGGGAGAAAAAAAACACTGAAAAACCCCCCCCCAGAATCACCATTCATAACTTTTTCATGTATGTCCCCCCCTTTTTTCGGTTTTTATCATTTCCCTTTAAAAGGGCCCTCGAATAAGGGGAAAAAGTAAAAACAAGCAACTTTGGGAAATTTGGGTGTCATTTGCCAAAACCCGTCTTGTTTTTTACAGTATTCCTTATCTTTGTTTTGTGTAAACACAGTTCCCCATGTGGGTGGATCCCACCTCCTTGCTTTTCATTGGCTGATGGTCACAATTTTACATTCTGTCTGGCCCCGTCTTTTCCGGGACGTGTTTTTCCTGCTCCCTCACTCAGAAAAAAGGGGGCCAGAACATTTCACTCGCACAGCCACCACTCCTCATTGACAGCATCTCTTCTACAATCAGAAAACAGCGTTGGCCCCGGGGGTTTTGTCTAATGCCCCGCATGAAGGGAATGGATCTGTGTTTGAGGATTTCCCCAAAAAGATAGATTCAACTGTAAAAGCCTCCAGCTGTGAGAGGAGAAGAGACATGGCCCCGAGTTCATAGAAGGCTGTCTAACTAATGCAGGGCTGTGTATGTAAACTACGCCTTACAAAATAAACTGAGGAGGGGAAAACGCACAGTGACATGTGGGGGGGGGGTTGAACACACGATTTTGGGGGAGCATGAACGTGAAGGTGGGAGATGTCATCCCCTTCTTCAGTAAAAAACACCCATGGGGGGGAAGAAACGCCCTGGATTTCAGGAACTGAGAGAATCAAGCTACAAGAGAAACAGCCGAACTGATGAAGCAATACTTCCCTTTGGTTGTCACAAGGATATATGGGGGCTTTGTGCGCTCTTCTAAAACCGGTGCTTTAAAAGACGCAGGGCCCTCCGATTCTAAAATGCTGTGGGGCCGGGCCCCTTTCACTTTTAATTTTCCCGGAACGAAGGCAGGGAAGACGGGGCTGGCGAACACATGTCGTACATATTAAACCCTCTCACATATAAATACATCCCCTTCTATGCACACCAACGCCTGGCCCCCTTTCTCCTCTTACCTTCCCCCTGTAGTCTGGCATTGGCATTTGGGCAAAGTTCTCTTTTTCTCTGATGAAGGCGGGGAAAGTGATATACAGGGGGGGAAAGATCCTACACAATACCTGTGAGCAACGTTTTTTGGGGTGAAGCAAGCCTCTGACCCTGCTCTAAAATCAGCGCTGCCTCACTCTGCACGACACTTGGGGCTGTTTCCACTCTGCCCCCCCAAGATGACAAAATATAGGAGGCGAGGGTTAATTCTTCCCCCTCTGTGTTTTTCCCCCCCCCAAATACCATTTCTCTGCTTTCAAAGGATTATTTTTATTGAAGTGGCTAAAAATGGGGGGGGGACCGTCCCCCACCCAGAAAAAAGTGGGGGGGCCAGTCCCCTCCAAAACCCCCCTAAAGTTTACAAACCTAGAAAGAGGATATGGGAGTAGATTTTCTAAACAGGGAAACCCATACTAAGGTGTGGCTACATAATACCACTGGCTTGACATTTTGGTTTATATTATTTTATTATTGGCCACCGAAAGTGCAAGACTGACTGAGAAAGCCGTTTATGAAAGCAATTAAGAGTAAACTAGTTATCTGTGAAACAATGATGGAAAGTCTAAATATAGAGGGTTAATTAGTGATGGTAAACAAATAATCAGCTTCTATGCCACTTCAATTACCCTCGGACAGATAATATGAGCAGCATCAAAGAGCTGATATTAATCATGGTACATTCCGTAAGTGCAAATGTACTTTCTGTTGCATAAGTGGGAACGTGTAGCACTGGAATGAGTACATGCTTCATCAAAGGACTCAGCACCCATGGACTGAATGTTTTCTTTTGTTCAAACTACCATTAATAATGAAAGCTGCGTTAGATAAGAAACAAAGAGACTTCATCTCATAGAGCATTGATGTGTCAGAAAAATCACACACAGCTAGTAAACTGCAGTATCGCACAGACGGACCAGCACAGGATTTTGGGAGTTTATTGATCAATAGATTCACACTTTAGGGTTTTTGGGAAAGAGCAAATGGAGGCTGTTCCCGCCAGCGGGAGGGGTATGCCTACGGACAAAGATGCAAAGCTGCACAATGAGGAGAGAGACCACGTTGGACTTGAGGGTGTTGAAATAAACTTGGCAAGAAAGCAAAGAAGAGTTTTAGGGAAAATTTTGATGAACTTAGCGCAGGTTTAGCCGAGAGTCAGAGTCTTAGGGAATTTATTTCTCTTTACAATTTTAACCCCGCAAAAGAAAGGGGTGGTCTTTACTGTTTTAGATTTCCTTGGGTTTCCCCAAAATTAGACCACTATAAAAAAGGGCAGAAAGGGGAAAATGCGGCCTTTCCCCACAAAATTTTCATCTTTGGGAAAAATCCAATAAAAAAAAGGGCAAAAGGGAAAATCAGGTCCAGGATCGGGGTTAAAACAGAAAAGGGGAATTTAAAAAAGTTGGGCCAGGGGAAAAAAGTTTAGGCCCCGGGAAGGGGCCAAAACACAGAAAAAAAAAAAATTCAAATTGGAAAAACCAGGAAAAAATTGCTGTTTCCCACAAAAACCCAAACAAGGGAAACTGGGAAGGGGGTTTTAAAAAGGGGTTTTTTTCACTACAAGGATTCTCCTTTTTTTGTTAGTGGGATCTTGAAAAACAAAATCCCTTTTGCAATATATGTTATTAATTTGTGTTTTTACCTTTTCTGAGATTTTCCTCTCTTGTATGGGCGCATTCACTCCTTTAGGTCGCCCATAGCCCGACAGACCCTTTTTCGATCTTTCCTTTTTTTGGTTTCCAGCACTTTGGGGGACCTAATAGCTCAGAAACCCTTTTGGTTTCCCCAGCAGCTATCACTTCCACCCAGTTTAAAACCCAAATTAAAGCACCCCTTGGTTCAAAAAAGAAACTGAAAAAAACTGGGCCCAATGTAAAATTTAAACAAAGTATTGAATAAACTCTTTAAAGGGTTCTGAAAGAAAAGGATAAACACTTGCCTTTAAATAAATAGGCACCCGGGGGCCTGGTTTTTAAACTTTAAATGGGGTTTTTTCACTATTGTCGTGAAATAATTGAATTTAACTTTACCCCTTTTTTGTTAATTAGGAACGAAAATGTAATATTTGCCAAAATGCCAGAATAGAATGAAGAGGAGAATTTTTTTAAAGGGATTTTTATTAAACCCCGGATTTCAACTTTAAACATATATGTGTGTGGAATATTCACTATATATATTCACTATGTATATATAATTTCCAAAAGTTAAAAAAAAAATTTCCCCTTTGGGGGTTTTGCCCCAATGTCGGGGCAATTGGCCCAAATCTTAAATTTTTTTAAAACTTCCCTTTGGGCCCCAAAAAAATAATCTCTGTATGTATTACTGGGGGGTTTGGGGGCTGAACCCAGCCCTTTTTAAGGGGACAATTTGAGTTTTTTTGGGGGCAATCCCAAAAAAAAATGCTTTTTAAGCAGTAGAAACTGGGGAAAAATTGGGTTTTCAAATTTGGGGTAGAGAAGGGCCGGGAAAATTTTTTCAAAAATTTCGGGTTTTGGTTTAAAATTTCGCCGAATTTTCCGAAAAAATTGTTTTCTCCCGAAATTTTTTTCGGCCGGAAAACCAGTTACGAAAACCAGCTATTTTTTAAAGGTGGAAAAGAGCCTGCAGGGTTTCTGTAAGAACGTTTTGCCATGTTTTTTTTATTTCAGAGGGAGCTTTGGTTTTTGGTTTTTCATACAAAAGTTGGTTTTTTTAGTATGACACGCACATGGAAATGCCGCCCCTCTTTTGAATCGGTCTTCCTATAAAAATGCCCCGGGGGCTTATGGGGGCAAAACTGACCAAAAAAACTGAAGCAGGGGAAAAGTTTTGCCCGATAAAGTCAAAGGGAGCAAAAGCTGGGAAAAAACCAACTGAGAGCTCAGGGGGCAAAAATTTGTGACAGAGTGTGGAGGTGACGGCGGCAGCCACCGCGCATGAAGGGGCAGACAGTGGCACAATGGGCATTTGGTAGGGGAAAAAAGTACCAGGCCGCCCGGGGTGGCCCCAAAGACACAGTGTGGGGGGTCCGGTGGCAGCCGCATGAGGTCAGGCATGGCACAAAGACAAATTCTGGAAATTTTGGGAAAAAAGGAGTAGGCCAAAGAGTGGTACAAAAGGCCCCAGTGTGGAGGGGGACGGCAGAGCAACAGCAGCAGCATAAGGTCCAGAAGTGGCACAATGACACAGTGTGGAGGGACGGCAGGGAGCCACATCCAGCATTAGGTCAAGGGCGTGGCACAATGACAAAATTTTGGAGGTGGCCAAAAAAAAAGGAGTAGGCCACAAGTGGGAGGGCACGGCCCGCAGCCACGGCAGCAAACATGAGGGAAAACCCGTGGCACAATGACACAGTGTGGGGGGGCCCAGGATTTCCCGCAGCAGCATGAGGTCAAGGGGAAATGGCACAATGAAACATTCTGCAGGTGGCAAAAAAGTATTAGGGCCCCGAGCCCGGCACAAAAGACTGGGCGGAGGTCCGGCGGGGAGCGCGAGTTAGGCCCGTGGACAATTTACAAGGGGTTTAAAGGTTGGAAAGACCAAAGGGGCAACCCATGAGGTCAAGAGGGGCACAATGAAATTTCCCGGAGTTTTGGGGAAAAACAGACCAAAGGCCGCAGGGGTGGCACAATGAAAACAGTTTTGGAGCCCCCGGCAACAGCCAGCACAGCAGCATAGCACATAGAGTGGCACAATTTACAAATTTTAGGTGGGTGGGCCCCCTACCAGTCCTGGGGGAAAAACGGGGGGGGAGGCAGATGGAGGGAAAAATTTACAGGGTGTGTGGCATAAAGGGGGGGGCGGCATCAGAATTTGTGGGGGGAGGGGAGGTAGTTTTTAACCCAAAACGACGCCTAAAGGGATTTGTGTGTGGGAAAAAACCGGCCCGGGGTCCACCCCCGATTTATCTTGACAAAGGTCGTCGTTTTAACATTTCCCGTGGCAAAGGGGTTTTTCCCCTTGGGGGGGAAAAAATGGCCCCCCCCGCACTGAACACCCGCTCTGTTTCCACAAAAAACTGGGCCGGGGAGGACCCGCTTCCCACTGCCCAAAATCGGCAAAATTTTTCCCGGCCCCCAACCCAGTTTGGCTGCCCCATTGTCCAGCGGATTTCTAACTGGGGTGGCAGAGTGCTGTCCAAATAGGCCCCAACCTTTTTTGGTTCAGGGAATGCCCCCATGTCCCCGCTGCTGCTGCTGCTGGTGACTGCCCCTCACAAAGGGGGGGTAAGGAAACCCGCCATTAGTGACCCCAGACTTAGGTTTTCTGCTGAATTTGGGGTGGTTTCTGCTCCCACCCCCCCCCCTTCCCCCGCCGCCCCGGGGAGTAACGTGGCGCGAGGGGAAACCCCCCCGTCAGACCCCTTTAGAGGAGGGGACCCATGGGCCGCAATAGGCAGCGGCCAAATGATTAAAGGAGGGTTTCCCTATAGTTTTTTGGTTTTTCCCTTTCCCTCCAATAAACTGGGAAAAAGGCCTTTCCCCTTTTGGAAAGGGAGCGAGGGTCCAATAGGGGGAGAGCCCAAAATCATTCCCCCTGCCGGGTGCTGGGCTATTCGGCTGGGCCCCTAGCCAAGCAAATAAGCATGCGGCGGGACAATTTCCAAGGGACTCCGAGGGGCCCCCCTGCCTCCATTTCCCCCTGTAAAATGCCACGGTGCTTGGGGATTTATCGGCCCGTCTTCCTTTCTCCATCCACCTCCTCCCGCTCTCCCGCTCCTTTCCCCTCTTGTTTACCTGGGGAAAAAATCCCCCTATTTTTACCAGGGCAAAGCTTCTGCTTTCCCAATTGGGTTTCCCCCCCTCCTCCTCCCTTTCAGTCCCCACCGGCTTTATGTGGCCACGGATGTTAGTTTGCCACATCTCCAGTTTCCCCCGCCCAGACAGATTTTTCACTCTGTTCCAGGCCCTGAAACAGTGGGGAAAGACGGTTTTTTCATCCCCTAGTCCCCGGGACTGACAAAAAAAGTGGGGTCCTCGAATTTGGGCCCCAACAAACGGGGAGGGGGTCACGCATGACTGCCCCTGGGTGACATAAAGTTTCAACAGGGGGAGTACTTCTGTCCCGCCTGGATCATCAAAAAATCGTTTAAAGGGCCCTTTTCTGTTTTATACAGTCGGGTTTCCAAAAAATGTGGGAGCTGGAATTTTCCCGCGGGTGGAAAAAATTGCATATCAGAGCTTGTTTGGGGAGGCCGGGGTTTTTGCCGCTCAAATTTGGGGGGGTGTTCCGGCTTTTTACAATTGGATAAAGTGCATGCACAGTTTTCCCGGGCCTTTTTTAGAAAAGTTTTTGAAGATCGGTGGGGGACTTCAGGAACCCTTTTTTCAACCAGATTTTAAAAAAGTGGGGCCATGCAGTGGGGCAGGACCACCCCCCGGGGCAGCGGGGGAACCTTTTTCCTCCCCTTGTCCGTCACCTGGTTCCGAATTTTTCAGGGTTGGGCGCGGAAAAAAGCCACACAACCCTTTCTTGGGTCCCTACGCGGAGCAGTTCCTCCCCCGTGTTGACCCCTTTGGTTTTGGCCCCAAAGGGAAGGGTAGGGGTAGAAAATTGCGTGGGCACCGCTGTGCCCTAACACATGTGGTTTTGGGGTGGAGCAGTACTTGTGGGGGGCCTGAGGATTGTGGGGGTGGTGGAGGGAGGAGGAGGCGGAACATTGGCGCAGGAGCAGGGATTTTGGGCAAAGTGGAGGGAAAAAACCGGGTCTTCCCGTTTCCAAAATTTGTTGGTTGTGCCTGGGGCCAAGGAAACACATTCCCCAGTGGGCCTAAGGGCATGTATGGCCCGAAACCCTTTTTTTAAAGCTCCAACGTCCGCGCTGCCCCTGTACCCTTTTAACAAACCATAAGGCTCAAGGGGCTGACCCACTTTCTGTTCTACATTTTTATGAAGTGCTGGAAATGCCCCCTTTTCTTGGGAAAAAAAATTACGGGGTTGGAACTTTCCCCTTTTCGGCTCGGCACAAGCCCAAAAAGTTTTTTCTGAATTTGGGGCAAGAAAGGGCCCCCCAATTTTTTGGGGAAAGGGGGGGGGCGCCCTTTCCAGGAAAATCAAACAACTTGGGGGAGGAGCCGGGTCCTTGCTGCAACCCTTTTGGTGGTTGGACCATACTGTTGGGCCCCTTTTAAAATCGCCCCCCTTTTGAAAGATGGTTTGGCCCAAAGAAATTTAGGGAGGGCAGGAGCATCTGGACCGGGAGAGAATGCAAAAAAATAAACAGCTGCCTTCCCCGCAGGGGGTTACGATTTTTTCTTTTGGGTGATAAATGGCCCCTGCGTGGGCCCCCCCGGGCCGCTGCGCTGCGCAGCGGCAGGATTGGGCCAACCCCAAAATCTGAGCCCCGTTTTCCCAGGCCCCGGAAAGGTGACGGCTGGGATGGGGTTTGGCGCTAAAGGGCCGTTTTTTTCCTTTCCCTTAGCTCCCTGGGCCCCGGCTTCACCCTTTTTGCCCCCCAGATTCTACATATACCCCTATTCGGGGTCCTCCGGGGTCTTAGAAAAGGGAAAATGCCAACCAAACCGCCCAGTTTTGCTGGAAATTTTACCCCCCCAACCGCTTTCCCCCTTGAGTTGGGCTACTGCCGCCGCCCCGCCCCTTTCCCGAGCCCCCTGTCCCCCCTAAATGGGCTTTGACCTGCAAGCGGGTTTTTACCCCCCTGGGTCCCCTTTGGCCCCCCGACCTCACACTGCTTTCCCCCAACCCCAGCCCCCAATCCGGCCCCCCAAACCCACTTTTGCTGGCTGGCCGAATGCTGAAGCGCAAGGGTGACCCGCCCCCTTCTTCCCGACGATTTATGAAAGCCCTTTTCCTTTTACCGGTCCCAATTGGGGGGGTCGGTACAACATTTTAAAAACCTAAAATTTTTTTCAATTTTTCACCCCACTGCCCCATCAAACCGGGCTTGGTAAGCCGAAAGGGTGACCTCCTCACACATGACCCCCCCATCCACTCCCCCAAAATCTATTTCTTTTCCGCCTTTCGCAAGAAAACTGGGGATATTGGGCCCCCTTTTTTTCGCTGCCAAAAATTTGCTGGCTGACTGCCCTCCTCAAAAATTTTTCATCCTCGGGGTTTTATATGGCGCTGGGGCCCCGACCCAATGTAGATCCCCGGCTGAAAAGGGGAAATGGAAAGGGACAGAAGGGGGGGTGAAAAATTTTAGGGCCCCCTGGGCCCCCTCCCGGGCCCCATGCAAAATTTGTGTTGTTCCAAATTCCCCCCCCAACCCCCCCTTTCCCCGGGGTTTCCCAAAAAGTCAATCCCCGGGAGGAAAAGGATTTCCTAGGTTTTAACAAATCAAGAACCCCGGGGTTTGCCTGAACAACACCGGACGCTAAAATAAAAAAAAGCGGCAAAAAAATTGGTTTTTGGCCCCTAAAAAGAAAAAAAAAACCCCCCGGAACTTCCCCCCTTGCCGGCCCCGCGAAATGGGGCCCCCTTTAAAATTTTTCCCCACCGCCAAAATTTTGAAAAAGGGCCCCCAAACCTTTTCCCCCCCCTTCTAAAAACTTTTGCAAAAGGGTACAAACACGTTTTTTAACTTTTTATATAAAAAAAACACCCCTTTTTAAACCCAAATTAAACCCCCCTTTTTAAAAAGCTTTGGGGTTTTAAAAAATTAAATTTAATTTTTCCAAAAATTTCCAAAAAAAAATTTAACCTTTTAGAGCGTTTTCCCAAAACATTTTGGGTTTTTTATTTAAATTTTAAAAGTTAAAAAAGGGGTTTTTAAAAATTTTTTGTTTTTTTTTTGTTGGAATTTATTTGGGGGGGTTTTTTAAAAATTTTAAAATTGGTTTTTTTTTAATTTTTTTTGGTTTTTTTTGGAAAAGTGGTTTTTTTTTTTGTTAAAAAGCACAAACAAAGCTTAATTAACCCCTGGATTTTAAAAATTTGGGAATAAATTGAGCCCCCCACAAACTAAGTAGTTTGTAGGGGTTTACAATGGGTATTTTCTACCCCAACAACAAGAATTAAATTGGGAAATTAAATTTTGCTTGTGAATTTTGGCTAACAAAAAAAAAAAAATATATTTTTGGGGGTTTAAAAAGAAAGGTTTTTTTTTTGTCCACAGCGGCAAAACCAAAAGCTTTAAATAACCCCTGGTTTTTAAATTGCGCAAAAGAATTTTTGGCCCCAAAACCCCAAACCTTTGTTTGGGTTTGTAGCCCTTTTTTCCAAATTTTGGGGGTTTTTTTTACGCAACACAACAAGAGATAAAATTGTAATTAAAACCTTTGCTTGTGAATTAGGCCCACCAAAAAAAATAAATATATTTGGCGTTTTTAAAAAAACGGGTTTTTTTTTTGTCAGGGACCCCAGCAAAACAACGCTTAATTTAACCCCCGGATTAAATTGGCAATTTGAAATTTTTCCACCAACAAACTAGTACTTTTTAGGTGGTTCCCAAAGGCGTAATTTTTTTACGCCACACAACAAGGGGATAAAATTGTAATTAACCTTTGGGGTTTTGAATTAGGGTACAAAAAAAAAATATTTTATTTTTTGGGTTTTAAAAAAACGGTTTTTTTTTTGCAGCACAAACACCCAAAAAAACGCTTTAAAAATTTAAAACCCCCGGGGTGTAAATTGCGCAAAAGGATTGGGGCCACCCCCAAACTAGTTGCTTTGTAGCGTGTTTTAATGGCGTTTTTTTCTTAAAGCCACACAAAAAAGAGATTTAAAAATTTTTAAATTTTCCTTTGCTTGTGAATTAGGGTACCAAAAAAATAAATTTTTATATTTGGCGTTGAAAAAGAGGTTTATTTTTGTCAGCCCCACAGCAAAAAAAACCTTTAAATTTCCCCCGGGGTAAATTTTCGCAATAGAATTGAGCCCCCACAAATAAATAGCTTTGTAGCGTGTTACAATTTGTATTTTCTACGCCACACAACAAGAGATAAAAAATTTTAATTTCCCCTTTCTTGTTAATTAGGCTACCAAAAATAAAATATATATTTTTTTTTTGGGGGGTTTGAAAAAAAACGGTTTATTTTTGTTTAGTCACCAACCCCAAAAAAACGCTTAATTAAAAAACCCCTTTGGGTGTTTAAAAAGCGCAATAGAAATTTAGCCCCCCAACAAACTATAGCTTGAGCCCTGTTCAATGCCCCCTATTTTTTTACCCCCCAACACAAAATAAAATTTGTTTAATTTTAACCTTTTGCTTGGGAAAATTTGGGTACCAAAAAAAAAATATATTTATGGCATTAAAAAAAACGGTTTTTTTTTGAACACACCCGCAAAAAAAAACGCTTTAAATTTAAACCCCCCATGTAAATTTTCGCAAAGAATTTTTGGGACCAAAAAAGAAAAAGGGAAATTTTTATTGGGAAAAAACCCCTGTTTCTTTAAAAGAAAACAACAGGTTTCGGCTTAGATCCCAAATTGGGGTAATTTTAAGTAATATGCAGCTTTAGGGACGCACACTTTGGGTTTTTTTGATCCAATTTCCCCAAAAAAATCAAAAAAAGAACATTCAGGGGAACCCGTCCTGAGACAAGTGGCCCCCACAAAAATCGCTGGTTTTTTAAAAAACAGTTCTTCAAAAGCGCTATCACCCGCAAACAGCCCTTCCCGTCGTACGTGAGGGGAGTGTGGCTCCCAGCGGCGCCCGGGTCTTATATAGTGCGGGGACGGTTTACAGGAAACCCGCCGGCTCCCGATTGGGGTTTATCTCTGCCCCATGTCATGCGGCTATGCCCCTTTTTCCTCCCAGAGTGCTTTGCCCCATGTAATGGCATGTGCTCGCAGCCATTTTATCAATGAAAAGCACACTTCGTTCCCGCGAATCACCCCAAAGTTCGATTTCGTTACGAACCGAAGTTTTCCTGAAATTCTAAACGAATTCCACTTCGTTAGAATCGATTCGCCCATCTCTAACCGGGACTATATCCATAAAAAGAGAGGATAAAAAATAGGTTCAGCATTTTAAGCATGGTTATGGGATATGGATATACTCACTAGTCTATAATTATGTAACCCCATATTTAGTGAGCTGTGATGAATTTTATTTTCTAACACCTTTCTATCATAGACTGCAGTAATTTTTTTTTAGCAATTTATGTTACAGTAGCTCTTCTGTGGGATCATACCAGACTGGCTAACCTTCACTCTGCTATGCATAAAAGGAGCTTTGGATGCCGTGATGACAGTTCAGTATTTGTCCTTCTTTGGACCACTTTGGTAGGTACTCACCATTGCATGCTGGAAACATCCCACAAATGCTTTTATTTTAGAGATCCTCAGTCATTTAGCTATCACAATTTGGCTATTGACAAAGTCCCCCATATCTACACTTGCTTATTTATTATCAATGTCCCTCACATCCCTACACTTTATGGTTTCCAACTCATTAAAGGAGTTATCTCGCCATGCTGTTTCACAGCTTCAGGCTCCCACTACCTGGTTGGGCTGCGGGTGGGTCTACAGCAGTGATTGGCAAACAACCTCTGCTATTGTTAGCTGGGTCTGTTAGGGGTTGTTCACACGGAGTTTTGACTCTGTATTAACATCCACTTTGTAGATGTGTCTCGGGGACCGACAGGACGGACCCAGAGACGCATCTAACAATTAGCAGTGAGTTTATCACTGCGGGCTATGAGGAACATGCAGAGGCGTTCACACGAGAGATCTCTGCTGCGTGTTTGCAATTCTCTGCTGCGTGTTTGCAATTCTTTGATCGCATCCGTAAGAAGGACCCGGCAGGCGCAGGGCAAACACGCAGTGGCGATCTCTCATGTGTATACTGCTGCTTGTTCCCCGTTGCCGGCAGTGATAAACTCACTGCTAATTGTTCGATGCGTCTCGGGGTCCGCCCTGTCGGTCCCCGAGACACATCTACAAGGCGGAGGTTAAGATTGAGTCAAAACTCCGTGTGAACAAACCCTTAGAGGGACAATGCTAACAGACGAGTGTAAACAGTAAGACCGAAGGCTACAGGGTTCCAAATGGTTACATTTTGACAGTAAGTTTGATAAACAAGCTCCTCTTTTTTGCTGATAAGACACAACAGGGAGTGACCTCATCATGGTCAAACAGGGCTCCCTGAGCAATGAGAGAGGTCGGTAAGGAAGCTTATGTAGACAAGCAGGAAATAAGATCAACTTTAGCTCTGAAACCAAGCAAAATTGGAACAGAAATGTATTTGGTAGTAGTCTTTATTTACCTTTGCCTATTTGTTTAAAGCTAATCACTGTATTGAGAAAACCCTTTTACAGGGATTTTCTAAATCTTTCCCAAAGGTAGGTGCTTATGTAATCTTATGAATGCTTACTTCTTGTAGTAAATTTTCTATGGGATTCCTGCAGTTCTACATCATCTGTTTAATGATAAGAAGCCAAGAAGTTCTGCGGCTTTGACAAATAGGAAATAGCTCTGTGTAGATCCTGGGAGATCAGGTGACTAAAGGGGTTTGGCGTTATTTCTTAGGATTCATATAGGTAGATATATTACTTAGTAGTTTCTGACATTGTTAGTTGGAGTAGATGAAGGCGGTACTGTACAGTTCTGTTTCAGTACCTGTTCTAGCTGCAACAAGTACTTTGGAGTGCCTGGTTCCCTACATAGGCGGCTGGCTTTACTCTTAGCCACAAAGTTCAAGATTCGGAGGAAAGGAGACAGACCTGATGGAGGAAGGAATAGCTGGATACTTTAGGTAAACCTGTCCCCAAGGCAGACCTTATGGCTGTTGGTGACCAGTATGCGCCTCAGGCCTGGCCCAACACTGTAATATTCTAACATAGTAGATAGACTACTGGATCACCTGGAGCAACGTTGGCTCCACGCTTGACTAGCCTGGTGTATGTGATACTTATATGGAGAAGTAATTCTTACTGTGAGCTGTCCAACTAGAAAGTCAAAGGATAACATTGGAAAAAGACTGTCTTGTCAGATACCTGTTCCTTCCTTCCTATTCCTCCTCTACCTTCCCTCCCCTCATTTGAGGAACACTCTGCCCGCATCTACTCCCCCTCCAATCTTCATGTGGCCGTTGTCTACCAACTGCCAGGCCCTGCCACCACCTTCCTCAAGCACTTCTTCTTCACCAGCCTCTGCCCCTTATCTAACATCTCAAACTCTCCTTTCCCCATTTCTGACCACAATCTGCTTACCTTCTCCACCATCTCCACTCCACCTGTTCCTCAAGTCTCAAATCTAGTGCACCTCCACAGAAAACTATAAAACCTTAACCCTTGCACTCTCTCTAACTCTCTTGCACCTCTTTCTACCATATCCTCATCAACACAATCACCTCCACTCTTGATTCAGTTGCCCCTCTCACACACAACAGAACCCACAAAATCAACAGACAACCCTGGCGCCCAGACTCCACTAATCAGCTGAGGTGAACTTCCAGAATTGCCGAACGCCACTGGAAGAAAATCTGCTCCACTGATGACCTCGCCTCCTACAAACAATCACTCCACACATAATAATAATAATAATCTTTATTTATTTTAAACGCCACATTTTTCCCCCAGCACTTTACAAATTCAAGGGTAAACGTACAGACATTAAAACATTAAAAGTACTTACAAATAGACACAAGGTGTGAGGGCCCTGCTGTGAGAGCTTACAATCTATTAGGCTGTATGGGTGAAACATACAGTAAAGAGTGCCAAGTTTACAATGTTCCCAGCCTTGTTTCATAATAGGGGGTGGTTTACATGAAAAATGGATGAACCTGCCACCCTGACAGTACATCTATATACAGATAAGTGCCTGTGAGTGCCTTAGTGTAGGGAGTGACACATTTAAGTCTGCACTCACCTCAGCCAAACAGGATTAATTTACCACTCTCATCTCTCTGTTTCACAACCCCAGACAACTATTTAACATTTTCAACTCCGTCTCCCAGCACTCTCTACCCCACCTCTCAGTAGATGATTTTGCCATTCTCTTCACAAGATCAACTTTATCAGAGATAGCTTCACCCCACTGTCTCCGCCACCTAACTCTATACCTCCACCATCCCCACCGCCCACCACTATATCGGCATAGTCCCCACTGCCCTCCACTATATCGGCACAGTCCCCATTGCTCACAACTATATCGGCACAATACTATTCCTCCCTAACCTGCTTCTCTACTGTTACTCATGACAAGTTTTCCTCTCTACTTTCCAAATCTAACCACACTACCTGTAATCTTGATCCACTGCCATCCCATCTCATCCCAGACCTTAGTGCTGTTATTATCCACCCATCTTTTCAACCTATCTGGCATTTTTCCTTCCTCCTTTAAACAAGCTACTATCACACCCATCCTAAAGAAACCATCTCTCGACTTCTCCTCTCTGTCCAACTATCGTCACTGCTTCCATTTGCATCTAAACTTCTTGAACAGCATGTCCATCTTCAACTGTCCTCCCATCTCTCCTTTCAACTCTCTTCTTGACCCGCTGTAATATGGTTTCCGATCACATCACTCTACTGAAACTACCCCAACAAAAGTCACCAACGACCTAGTAACTGCTAAAGCTTCACTACTCTGTGCTTCTCCACTTAGACTTGCCCACTGCCTTTGACAATGTCAACCATTCACTCCTGCTACAAATCCTCTCATCCCTCAGCATCATGGACCTGGCCCTTTCCTGGATCTCCTCATACCTTAATGATCGGACATTCAGTGTCTCTCACTCCCGTACCTTCTCCTCCTCTCGCATGCTGTCGGTGTCCCCCAGGGGCGCCCCTTGACCCATACTTTTCTTTTCTACACTTTGGGTCTGAGGTCGGGCTTAGGGGGTTTTCATCCCCTTTTGGTTTTTAAATTTCCACCTGTTTTGTAAAGGGACCCCCCAATTTTACATCTCCGGCCCCAAATTTTAAAACTCTCTACTCTTTTTGGACCCAAAATTTGTCTATCATCCATTTCTTCCTTTTTTCCTCCCCTGTTTTTTTAAAACCAAAAATATGGAAAAAAAACTGAATTTAAATCATTTTTTCACCATCTTATCTCCCCACCTATTCCCTATCACTGTAAAAGGGGCAAAACCCTTTTTGCCCCGAAAATTCACTGCCTTTGTGATAACCCTTTTGACTCCTCTCTGTCTTTAAAAAAAACCAAACCCCAAAACCCTTTAAACCCTTTCCCCTTTGCCCCCTCCCCCCTGAGAGATGTCTTTCAAATCCATTCATTTTTTAAATTTCCCATTAAAAAAAAAATGCTTGTCCATGCCCTGGTAATTTCCGGGCCTAGTCTACGGGCAAAATCCTTCTCTTGGCCCCCTGTGGGCCACTCCGCTTCCTCCCCCAAAAACCCCCTCAAAACTCTGCTGCCCGTTTTGATCCACCTCTCTCCTGTAACCCCTCTCCCTTTCCCCTTCCCAACCCCCCCTTTCCCCGGGTTTTTCCCATTCCCCCAGAAAAACCCAGTTAAAGGGTTATTTAACCATGCCCCTAAAGGGGCCTCCCCAAATGACCTTCCCTCAAAAATTTCTTCCCTTTAATTCCAGATATCCCCCCTCTCGAAATCTCCGCTCCTACGGAAACCTTCTTCTTTTTTTCTCCCAAAATTATTTTCCTTTGCAAAAATTCGTCCCCAAGTTTTTCCCCCGGGTTTTCCCCCACACTTTTCAAAACTCATTTCCCCCAAAACATCGGAACTTTTTAAATTTCTAAATAGCTTAAAAAAGCAACCAAAAAAACCTATCTCTTTACGATAACTTATAACCTACAATAACCCTGTTACCATTACACCCCCCACAAACATGCCTGTTCTGCAATTTCTGTCTCTTTTTTCCCCCCTTTGGGCAGAGGGGGAAAACCTTATCATAAACCATTTGTACTTGTTTGACAAAATGCTGGTTTTTGTTACCCCCCCTTGAATTTACGGGGTTTTCTAAAAATTTAAGGGCCCCTCTAAAACAAATAATAATAAACCACCTAGCCTTGAGAAAAACCCTGCTTTTTTTAACAAATTCAAACCCAAATTTTTTGGGTCCCCGGGGGTCTCTTATTTGCAAAAACACAAAGGGCCTTACTACAAAAAACCGGGGCTGTTGGGGACAAACCCAACCCAAAGAAAAATGCCCTTGGGGAAAAATTAAAAAAAGGTTTTTCCTTTACACTCAAAAAAAATCTGAAAGGAGTCACTCCACTTTTAATGCCCCCAGAGGACCCATTATTATTTTGGGGATTTGGCGAATAAAAAAAATTTTTTTGGTTTCCCTAATTAAACCAAAAAACTTTTAAAGGGTTTTATTTTGATTTAATTTTTCAGGATATTGAAAAAAAACATGGCTTTAGGATTTTTTAAATTTTAAGGTATGAAAAACTTCGGGTTTTTAAAATTTATATATATATATAGTGATGTACATAATAACAGTACAGAGATAATTAAATATTAATGTTGTAAGGTGTAGTACACTATTGGAGGGAGGTGGGTGCAGGTCCCAGATGTGAAGCAGCATCTACTCAGGTCTCTTTTGTCCATCTCTCTCTATTTCTCTTTTATTCTGGACAGGGTTTCCCCTCTGGGCCCTCAATTTTTTATTCCTGTCTTTTTTTTTTCACTTCCCCCTTTTTACCCCGTCCCTGCTTACTTTTCTTTGTCTCTTCTGTAAGGGGTCTAAAGGGTGATGGTGTGCCTTTTCCCCGCCCCCTTTACCAAACCCCCCACGGGGCCCAAACCTTGGTGTTGGAAAAATTTGGGAAAAAAAAAATCCGTAAACCCCTGATTTAAAATCGGACAAGGGGAACTTTGAAAAAAATTTCCCCAAAAAAGGCCCCCGAAATTCCCCTTTTTTTGGAACCTGCAGACCCCCTTTTCCCTTTTCCCAAATTTGGGGGCTAAGGGGCTTTCCCCCTTCTTTTTGGGGCTTGAAAAAACCCCCAAGCCCCTTTTTAAAAAAATGCTCAGTCACACTTAAAAAAACTTTATAAAAAATCCAGCTAATTAAAAATGTAAAAAAAGTGCTTTTATTTTTTTCAAGATTAAAGCACAAAAATGATGTCAAAACTTAAGCTACATGTCCCTTCATTTCCCGTTTTTGAAAAACTTCCCCTTTATTTTTTTGTTTTCCCCTTTTTCAGCCCAAAACCGCTTAACTACCAAATTAATTTCTGGTGGAAAGGGGGTTCCCCTTTCATACAGCTTTTATTTAAACTATTAACAAGCCCAATTTTTGTGAACTAAAATTTCCAAAAAGGGACCCAAAAAATAGGGAAAATGCATGGCTTATATATTTACATCAGCAGTCTGTAATATGTGACGCTTTTAAAACTGTTTTTGAAACCTTAAGTCCCCAATTTAAAAAACCAAGAAATTTTCATAGCACGGTGAGCTTATTTCTTTTTTCAAAAACCCGGGTTAGTCACATTTTCAGGCCTTGATGTAAATTTAAAAAATTAAATCAAAAAAAATAATGTGTACAGAGCAAATAGATGACGTGTGAGAATCGGAAAGAAGCAATTTTAAAGATTCATTTTGGTGGTGTTTTATCTAGTCAAATAATTTTAAAATCACTGGGAGGGGGGTGGCGTTATGACTTTTTTTTTTCATAGAAAAGGGGCACAGAGGTTTTGGGGCCCCCCCCGCCGGGCCCAAGGCTGTTTGGGGAGACCCGAAAGATATGCCGATTAAAAAAAATTTTTCCCGTTGTACCTCTGTGGTTAAATGGGCTTTTTATTTATAAAATGGGGGAAGGGTGATGGGACAGAATGGGGGGCTTCGAACCCCAAAGCTGCGTAGGGGTCGTACACAGTGCTGAACCCGCTAGGCCATTGGATATGTTTGTACTACTAAACGCTTTCCTCTGTTTTTAATTGGACAAAAATGGACAAAATAAAACATTACGCTTTTTTTTGGGGAATCTGGAAAATTTGTCCTCGTAACACGGGCCCAAATTCCCCCGGGTTGTATCTGGGGTTGTTTTACAGCTCGGGTCCCCTAGGAAGAGCGAAAACACCCCCCAATTTGGGGAAAGTTCCGCAATGTATTTAAGGCTCGTTTGCTTTGTTGAAATTAAGAGCTTGCAAGCAAAAATGATAGTACGGTGTCCCCCATTCTGTCATAGGGATTTTTGTTTTCGTTGCAATAGTTTTTTCCTTCCCGTCTTCCAAGGCCACGTACTTTTCTATTTTTCCATCTCCTCAGCCATATGAAGGCTTTTTACAGGACAAGATGTCTTTCTTAAGCACTACATAAAGCACTGAGAAACAAGAAAAATTCTTTGTGAGCTAGAAAGTGAAAAAAACGCAAACAGTTATTTTTTTTTTTTTTTTTTTTTTTTTTTTTAGGGGGGGGAATTTTGTTACAGATTTTTCCCCTTTTTGGGGGTTTTAAAAATGACCTGTTATCCTTACTTTGCAGGTCGATACAGTTCAAAACCAAATATTCGGTGTTTTTGCAATGTTTTAACGCTACAAATTTTTTACATTTTACAGATGAAAAGGGATTCCTCGGGGGGATATTGTATGGGGAAAAAATACAACCAAAAAATGAAAGGGTACGGGGGGAAAAAAACGTTTTGATAAAAATTTTATTATGATGGTACAGATGAATGATGTCTGGAGTATTACAAGCCATCATATTGAAAAGAACATGTTTTTACTACTTATCGGCCCGTATGGTCTAATTCCTAGATTTGAGGAAAGCGTAATACTGTAAATCTGTAATCACAGCCCTCGCAAACGTGGTTATCCGCACCACTCACTCTGTGTATGACGAGCCAGTGATCCCCCCTGAGGGTCCCTTTATTGGGAGGATCGAAACATTTTGGGATTTGGAGGTGAGGGATGTATAGGAAAGGGATTAATGGGTTTCCTATCAGATATGGTTCCTGACGGGACCGTCCTTTTTTCGGGGCGAAAATCCTGGCTTTAGGCAGTAGATTACCAGGGACCTCTGGGTTTTTCAGATAGCCTCTTTCTAAAAATCTCTTTGGGAGTTTTTTTTTCCCTTTTGTAGTATTTATTTTTGATACTAGTGGTTCGGTGTTGTTCCCCGGTTTTTTAAGATAAAAATATTAAAAGTTTTTTTTTTAGTTTTTTTCTTCCCTTTTAGGGATTTGTGGTTTATTACTTTGATTGTGAGAACTGGGGTCTTTGATATGGGTCATTTTTTGTTACTTATGAATGCAAACATTTTTATAAAACCATAGTAAAGCGGGGTGTTGGTTCTGTTTGCCAATTAATCTTATAGGCTACAGGTTGTCTATAAGATGCCAGTAGGGTGTGATGATATGGGCTCGGGGTTCGTTAGAGGCATAGTTTCATGTAGTGTCATATTTGACCATGGCTAGAGGCACGGCCTGGTATGATGTCGTGGTGAGGACACACTGCACTGTTATGCCCAAAGGCCCACAATGCTCTTAAAACAGTCCTGTTGACATGTACCAGCAGCCAGGGCCGCCGTTAGGGCAGTAAAGCCGGTACTGCTCTATGGGGCTCTGTGAAGCATGGGGGTGCCTTTTCTAGTGATAGGCACGTTATTAACGAGTGAGGCCGTCCATAGTCTTTATGACTTTATGTGAAAGTTAAACGTCAAATGTCAGTTTAAAAATTAACAATATTTTAAAGGGTAGCTACATTTCTACACTCTCTTTTGGATACCATCGGCCCTTTGAGGACAACCATAATGCTGATGCAGAACACAGTGTAAGGTTACGTCCGCATGGCAAGGGTTTTTTGGTCTGATTTTCAGACAGTTTTTGGATTTGAAAACTGTCTGTAAACTGACTGTCAACCTCCCCATGCACTTTAAGGGATTTCGCCCGCAATTGAATAAGGGGCGGGGGGCGCCAGCCGGCCCAAGGGTTTCTTTTTCCACATGGATCCCGCCGGGGGAATGAACAGGTCACTTATGAGAACGTGGTTACCGTAATGGCTGGGATGGATTCCAGCCGTATTGCAGCACAGTACAGCGCGCAATACGGCTCAAATCCTTCCCTGCAATAAGCCGTGTGAACGGCCCTTAATAGAAAATCCGGCCACTAGTCTGCACTGCACGGTTTTCTACAAGGCGGATTTTCACACCGCTGCCGTTCTGAAAAACTCGGAACAAAGCTGTGCTATTCCATCCGCAAACCGCAGACAGAACCATCCCCCAAAATAATCAAAAGACGATAAAATACGGGTCAGATTCTTACACAGAATCTGACCCACATTTTGTCTATGCCGTGTGGCCTTTTCCCCCAAAAAGAGTCTAAATGATTCCCTTGTGTATATAAATGACACCTTGGTCCTTTTGGGTTTACGGTTCATATGTTCTTAAAAGTTTTATTCTTTTTTGGTTAAGACTGGGGAAAAATCTGGACATGGATAATTTCACTGAAATATGTTATTAAACATGATTTTTTTGGCCCCTTTTCCCGATTACCTTATATTATTTTGGAAAATCTTAATAAAAACATAGTTAAAAAAACATGTCACCTTGGTGTATTATCTTTGTACCTGATAGAGACATCAATGTGATGCTGAAATAAATTTTTAATAAAGTCACATTGAAACTACGAGTCTGACGCCTTGGATTCCATTTATCCCGCTCTGAACTGCCTGTGCTTAAAAAAGTGACCCAGTATTTACCTTGGAGCTATCTGTTTACTGACAGTCTATGAATTGTCTACTGTCGGGTTTCCCGAGCATTTTGCAGTTAAAAATGCCAACCACAGTGCTGTGTCTATTTGCCCAGCTTCTACAGGTGAGAAATGTCCCCACCCTCTGATCCAAAAAATTCTTTTTCCCCCAAAGGAGAAACCTTTTTGTCTTCTTCTTTTTTTTTTTCTTTTTTTTTTTTACTTTTCTAGTGTTTTTTTAAGTGAAGTTATTTTGTTTTCAGTAATGTTTGTTTTAATGATCTTTTTATACAGGGTAGTATTATCAATTATTTTGTAAAAGTATTAAAACAATTTTAAAATTAATGTTTTGGTTTTTTTTATGTAGGTGTACAATATGGTGGCACTATTTATTTTGTACATAATAGCAGCATTATACCTTAGTAATTTATGGTGCTATTATTTTATTATTTAAGTGTACAGAATGGGGGCACTATTTATTTTGTACATTATAGCAGCAGCATACCTTAGTAATGTATGGTGCCGTTATATAGGTGTACAGAGTGGGGGCACTATTTATTTTGTACATTATAGGCTTTTATCCCTTTTTAATGTTTGGTTTCCTTTTTTAAGGTGTACAGAGTGGGGGCACTATTTATGTTGTACATTATAGCAGCACTAGATCTTGGTAATGCATGGTGCCATTATTTAGGTGTACAGAGTGGTGGCACTATTTATTTTGTACTGTATAACTGCATTTGAAATCAGTACTATTTGAGCCTATTATTTATGTGTCATGTTGAGATATTTCATATTTTATTATTTAAAATGTTGTCATATGTTATATTACTTGGGTTTTTCAAATTTAAAAGGGTTTTAAAATTCCTTTTTTTATCTGAAATAGTACAGATAACTATCAACCCATTACTATGAAATTTAAACTGCACATACCTGACTCTATGAAAATCAAAATGTTGGAAATGTTTGCCATTTGCATCCCAGCATGCTTGCACACTGCTCTTTGGGATTTGGGAAAGGGGTGTGCCGTATATCAGAAACCTTTGGGATCTATTTCTTATTTAGATATTGTACTGGGAGTTCCCACAAATGTTCTTTTCTTGTATCGTTTAAATCGCTCTTTTCCCGGTTTGTCTCCTTTTTTTTTTTTTTGCTTTTTATTTTTAAACCCTCACCCCCTCTTATGGGAAAAGGAGGTCGAAAAAAAGGTCAATTTGGGGGGGGAGTTGGGGGATACTTCCCCTTGGCTTCATTGGGACCGGGGGGTGGAAAAATGTAGCATTGGGGAAATTTAAAATTCCAGCATCCACTGTCACAAAATGGTGTTTGTGACCTGAAGAAAAGGGCAAATGAGGGGTTTAAATACTGGAACCAAACCTATACCCCCTTTTTTAAGGCAGGGGGGAGCGCGCAGCTTTTCTGGGATGTAAGGGTATGTTTTTTATGGCCTATTTTGGGTGTATTTCGGGTTTCAAAAAGCCCGCAAATGTGGGGTAAAGGGGTAAACAAACATTGAGAGCTATGACTACCTGCCGTTTTCCCTGGAGCCCCGAAAAAAAAGCGACAGCCCCCTTAAAAAACTGGGAAAATTTGGGTGTCGTGGGGGGCGCTTTAAAAAGTACACCAAATTTCCCGTACGGGACAGTACAGCCCAATAAGCCCCGCCCAATTTTGCCCCTTTTGGGAAAATAACCCAAATATACAAAAAAAGTCAAACTAAAACTCTCCTTTTAACCCCCCATATTTTCAGCAGCAGGGGGAGATGGGCTCCTCTCCCCCCCCTTGGGTTTCGCAGCAGGTGAACAGCTCCTTCCCCCCCCCTGTGTTTATCAGCAGCGGGGTGAAATTTAAATCCAACCCTCCCCCCTGTTATCAGCAGCAGGTGAACAGATCCTCCCCCTCCTTGTGTTATCAGGGAGGTGAACTGACTCCTCCCCCTCCCCTGTTATCCAAGGCAGGGGGGAACCCGACCCCCCCTTTCCCCCCGTTATCGCAAACAGGTGAGATGAACCCCCCTTTCCCCCCCTGTGTTATCAGCCCGCGGGGGAAATGATCCTCCTCCTCCCCCGTGTTATCAGAAAACAGGTGAACTGAATCCTTTCCCCCCTCCCCGTTTTTATAGCGCAGGTGGGAAATTTAAATCCTCCCCTCCCTGTTTTAAAACGCAGCAGGTGAAAAAGGGCTCCTCCGCCCCCCCCTGTGGTTTTCAGCAGGTGAAACTGAATCCTCCCCCCCCCCTTTTGTTATTGGGAGGGAGGTGAACTGACCCCCGCCCCCTCCCCTTTTGTTATCAGAGCAGGTGAAATGACTCTGCCCCCCTTCCCCCATGTTTTAAACAGAAAGGGGGGAAAAACTCCCCCCCCCCCCCTTTTGTTTGCCAAACAGCAGAAGGGAAATTTAATCCAAACCCCCCCCTGTGTTTTCAGGGAGCGGTGGGAACAGACTTCCCCCTGTCCCCTGTGTTATTTAGCAGAGGTGAATGCTCCTCCTCCTCCCTTTCCCCGTGTTATCGCAGCAGGTGAACAGGGCTCCTCCCTGTCCCCCGTGTTAAACAGAGCAGCTGGAACCCGACTCCTTTCCCCCCCTTTCCCCCGTGTTATCAGCAGCAGGTGAAAATGAAATTTTCCCCCCTCCCCCTGTGTTTTTTTAAACAGCGGGGGAAAAGCTCCTCCCCCTCCCCTGTGTTATCAGCAGTTTTGGGTGAACTGACTCCTCCCCCCCACCCTGTGGGGTTAAACAGAGAAAGGGGCCCGGGGCTCCTCCCCCTCCCCTGTGTTTTTCAGCAGCGATGAACTGACTCCACCCCCCCCCCTTTTGTTAAACAGAGCAGGTGAAATGACTCCAACCCCTCCCCCCTGTGTTAAAAGCAGCAAAAAGAAATGACTCCACCCCCTCCCTGTGTTAACAGCAGCAGTTTAACCCGAAATCCTCCCTGTGTTATTTAACGCAGAAAGAAATGACCCCCCACCCCCTTTCCCCCGTGTTAAACGCAGCGGGGGAAACGACTCCAAAAACCCCCCCCCTTGTTTTCAGCAGAGAAGAACTGACTCCACACCCCCCCCCTTGGGGTTTCGCGCAGGTGAAACCCGGATCCACCCCCTCTCCTGTGTTATCAGGGAGCGGGTGAACTGCTCCAAACCCCCCCCCTTTTTTTGGGGTTATCAGCAGAAGGAAAGATTCCTCCCCCTCCCCCGTGTTTCAGCAGCAGATGAAATGACTCCCCTCCCTCCCCCGTGTTTTCGCAGGCAGGTGAAATTGACTCCTCCCCCCCCCCTGTGTTATCAGAGCAGGTGAACTGACTCCCTTTCCCCCCCCCCTGTGTTATCAGAGAAAGGGGAACGGAAATCCTCCCCCTTTCCCCGTTTTTCCCGCAGCAGGTGAAAATGACTCCTTTTCCCCCCCCCATGTGTTAACAGCAGCAGGTGACAGATCCTCCCCCCCCCCCTGTGTTATCAGCAGCAGATGAAACTGACTCCACCCCCTCTTCCCTGTGTTTTCAGCAGCGGGGAAAAAGACTCCAACCCCCCCCCCCTGTTTTTTATCCCGGGAGCAGGTGAACTGGGCTCTGCCCCCCCCTGTGTGAACAAACAGGAAAGGGGACAGGGCTTCCCCCCCCTCCCCCGTTTTTTATCAGCCCGGGAGGTGGGCAGGAAATATCCCCCCCCCCCTGTGTTAGCCAGCAGCAGAAGAACTGGGCTCCCAAACCCCCCCTCCCTTTTTATCACGCGGTGAACAGACTCCCCCCTTCCCCCGTGTTATCAGCAAACAGAGAACTGAAATCCCCCCCCCCTGTTTTTAGCAGCAAACCGCAGCAGAACGGGTTTTCCTTTCCCCCCCCCCTGTGTTAGCCAAAAAGCAGGGGGGAAATGACTCCTCCTGCTCCCCTGTGTTATCAGCCCGGCGGGGGAACTGAACCCCTTCCCCCCTCCCCTGTGTTATTTAGCCCGCAGGTTTTAACTGATCTCCCCCCCCTCCCGGGGTTATCGCAGCAGGGGGTGAACAGGGGCCCCCACCCCCCCCCCTGTTTTTTTTCCCGAAACAGGGGAAATGAAATCCTCCCCCTCCCCTGTGTTATCAGCAGCGGGTGAACTGACTCCAACCCCTCCCCTGTGTTATCAGCAGCAGAAGAACTGACTCCACCCCCTCCCCGGGGTTTTAAGAGTAGGTGAACTTTACTCCCCCCCCTCCCCCGTGTTATCAGCCGCGGGGAAAAGTTTCCTTTCCCCCCCCCTGTGTTATCAGCAGCAGATGAACCCGACTCCAAAACCCCCCCCCCTTTGTTATAAACAGCGGGTGAACTGACTCCCCAACCCCTTTCCCCGTGTTTTCGCAGCAGAAGAAATGACTCCCACCCCCTTTCCCCTTTGGGGGTTATCAGCAAACAATGAATTTACTCCACCCCCTCCCCCCTGTGGGTTTTAGCAGCGATGAAATTTACCCCAAACCCCCCCCCCTGTGTTTTCAGCAGGGGGGAAACTGACTAACCCCCCCCTGTTTTCAGAAGTAAAAACTGACTCCCCCCCCCTCCCCTGTGTTTTCAGCAGCGGTGAACTGGGAAATCCCCCCCCTCCCCCTGTGTTTTCCCGCAGGGGTTTAACTGAACCCAAACCCCTCCCTGTGTTAAGAAAAAGAAATGATTCCCCCCCCCCCTGTGTTAAACAAAAAGCAGAGAAATGACTCCTCCCCCTCCCCTTTTGGTTTTCAGCAGCGGTGAAATGAATCCCCCCTCCCTTGGTGTTTTTAAGCAGAGGGAAAAAGATCCTCCACCTCCCCTGTTTAAAACAGAAAAGGGAACTGACTCCTTCCCCTCCCCTGTTTCATAGCCCGCAGGGGGGAAAATGACTCCTCCCCCCTCCCCCGTTTTTATCAGCAGGAAAATTTAAAATTTAAACCCCCCCCCTTCCCGGGGTTATCAGAAGGGTTGAATGACTCCCCAAACCCCCCCCCTTCCCTGTTATCCGCGCAGGTTTAACTGACTCTGCCCCTCCCCCGTGTTATCCCGCAGCAGGTGACAGACTCCGGGCCCCCCCCCCTGTGTTATTTTTAGCAGCAGTGACAGAACCTTTTCCCCCCCCCCCTGTGTTAGCCGGCCCGCGGGTGAAAATGGGGCTCCACCCCCTTCCTGTTTTATCATCCAAACGCGTGAACAGATCCTCCCCTTCCTTTTTGTTATCAAGCAGCAGAGAAATGACTCCCACCTTCCTCCCTGTGTTAGCAGCAGGCCGCAGCAGAACTGATTCCTCACCCCCCTTTTCCCCCCGTTTTTTGCCCGCAGCAGGTGGAAAATGGAAATCCCCCTCTGCTCCCCCGTGTTTTTCAGCAGCAGGTGAACTGACTTTTTCCCCCTCCCCTTTTTGTTATCAGCAGGGTGAAATGATCCTCCCCCCCCTGTGTTAAACAGCGGCAGGTGAAAAAAGACTCCACCCCCTCCCCCTGTGTTTTTCAGCAAACAGGTGTAAAAGACCCTTCCCCCCCCCCCTGTGTTTTTCAGCCCCCAGAGAACTGACTTCCCAAAACCCCCCCCCTTGGGGTTATCCCCGCAGCAGAAGAACTGACTCCCCCCCCCCTCCCCTGTGTTATCAGCGGAGGTGAAAATGGGCCCTCCCCCTCCCCCTTTTTTGTTATCACAGGAAAGGGGAAAAAGAATTCCCCCCCCTCCCCTGTTGTTATCAGCAGAAAGGGGAAAGAATTTTTTCCCCCTCCCCTGTGTTTTGCAGCAGGTGAAACGACTCCCCCCCCTCCCTGTGTTTTCAGCAGCAGGTGAAAATGGGCCCCCTCCCCCTCCCCGTGTTATCAGCAGCGATGAACTGACTCCCAAACCCCCCCCCCTGTGTTTTTCAGCGCAGGGAAGGAAAATGACTCCCCCCTCCCCCCGGGGTTATCAGCAGCAGGTTTAACTGAAACCCCCCCCTCCCCGGTTTTTTTAAAACAAAGCTTTCGGTGAACAAAACCCTCCCCCCCCTGTGTTTAAACCCGCAGGTGATTTACTCCTCCCCTCCCCTTTTGGGTTTTTAGACAGGTAAAATGACTTTCCCCCCCTCCCCTGTGTTATCAGCAGCAGGTGAAGACCCCCCCACCCCCCCCTGTGTTATCAAACGAGATGAACCGACTTTCCCAAACCCCTCCCCTGTGGGTTTCCTCAGAGAAGAAACTGACCCCCACCCCTCCCCCTTTTGTTATTTAGGGAGCAGGTGAAATGACTTCCCCCCCCTTCCCCCGTGTTTCGCTGCTTAAAAACTGAAACCTTCCCCCCTCCCCTGTATTATCAGGGAAGGGAGGGGAATGAAATCCTCCCCCCTTTCCCCTGTGTTATTTTGCAGCAGATGAACTACTCCCCCCCCTCCCTGGTGTTTACAGCAGCCCGGCGTTTAACTGACCTCCAACCCCCCCTCCCCCCCCGGTGTTTCAAAACAGCAAACAGAACTTGGGTTCCCCCCCCCTCCCCCGTGTTTTCAGGGAAACAGATGAACTGACTCCCCCTGCTTTCCCTGTGTTAAACAGCAGCAGATGAACGACTCCAAAACCCCTCCCTTCGGGTTTTCAGCAAACAGAAGATAAATGGGCTCCCCCCCCCCTTTCCCCTGGTTTTTTCAGCAGCGGTGAAATGACTCCTCCCCCCCCCCTGGTTTTTCAGCGCATCAGAAAAAAAATCCTCCCCCTTTCCCCCCTTTTATTTTTAGCAGCAGGTGAATGACTTCCCCCCCTTACCCTGTGTTCATCAGCACAATGGGGGGAATGACTCCACCCTCCCCTTTTGTTATCAGCAGCGGGTGAACTGACTCCAAAACCCCCCCCCCCCCCCCCCCCCGGGGTTTTCCCGGCAGCAGCAGAACTGAAATTTCCCCCCCCTCCCTTGTTATCAGAGCAGATGAAATGGGCCCCCTCCTGCTCCCCTTGGGTTATCATCAGGTTTAACTGATCCTCCCCCTCCCCGGTTTTTATTTAAACAGCAGGGGAAAATGGAACCTCCTCTTCCCCCCCTGTGTTTTCATCAGGTGAACTGGGCTCTTTCCCCCCCCTGTGTTTTTTAGCAGAGGTGAACAGACTCCTCCCCCCCCCTTTTCCCTTGGATAGTTTGCAGGTGAAAAGGGCTCCTCCCTTCCCCTGTGTTTTCGCAGCGGTTAAAAAAGAAATTGTCCCCCCCCTGTGTGAACGCCCGCAGGTTTAGATGAAATCCTTCCCCCCCCCCTGTGTTATCAGTAGCAGGTGAACAGGGTCCTCCCCCCCCCCCTGGGGTTAAAACCCAAAAGCAGGTGAAATTGGGCTCCCCCCCCTCCCCCGTGTTATTTAGCAGCAAGGGTGAACAGAATCCTCCCCCTCCCCCCCTGTTATCAGCAGCAGGGTAAACTGACTCCAACCCCTCCCCTGTGTTATCAGCAAGCAAAAGGGGAAAAGACTCCTTCCCCTCCCCCGTGTTATCAGCAGCAGGGGGAACCGACTCCTCCCCCTCCCCCGTGTTATCCCGGGAAGGGGGTGAAAATGACCCCCTCCCCCACTTGTGTTATAGCGCAGAAGAAATGAATTTCCCCCCCCTCCCCTGTTTCTATCGCAGCAGGTGAACTGACTCCTCACCCTCCTCCCGTGTTAGCATCAGGAGAACAGGCTCCTCCTTTCTCCTCTGATAGTTATCAGGCAGTTGGGGAACTGAAAACAAAAATGGATGAACCAGCCCCTGTGGAAAAACTTTGGGGGAAAAAATCTAGAATTATAACGGCAACAATTTTTGTGAGACCCCCCTTACATTAAAAAAAAAAATTTAAAAATTTAAGTACAAGAACATGACCCCAGGGCCAATGTGACGTTTTTTTCCCCCCCCAGCCAATTTCCTTTTCTTGGGGGGAAAAACTTTTTTAAAAGATGAGGGGGGCCCCAATTTCACTGCTGGGAAAGGGAGGGAGAAGCAGCGATTTCTTTGCCCGTTCCTAGCCCAAACACTTCCTGTGGTGAAGGGGGACAGGCTGCGGACTCTTCAGGATTTTAAGTGTATTTCCTTTGGTTGGGAAACTTTTGAATGGGAGAAAAGAAGCTGGTGGTGGGAGGGGGGTAAGGGGGGGGTTGTTTTTTTAGGAGGTTTTTGAGTTTTGGGGGAGGGGGTTTAGAGTTGAGAGTTTTGGGGGGATTTCATGGGAGTCAATTGCTAAGCTCTTATTAAGTGACTTGAGGCCTTAACAACCCAGTAGGTATATAGGTAGGTCATAGGTCCCCCAGTAGGTATATAGGTAGGTTATATGCCCCCCAGTAGGTATATAGGTAGGTTAAAGGGCCCCCAGTAGGGATATAGGCAGGTTATATGTCCCCCATTTGTATATATAGGAGGTTATATGTATCGCAAATTAGTATTTAGGCAGGTTATAGGTCCCCCAGTAGGTATATGGGCAGGTTATAGGTCCCCCAGTAGGTATATGGGCAGGTTATAGGTCCCCCAGTAGGTATATAGGCAGGTTATAGGTCCCCCAATAGGTATATAGGCAGATTATAGGTCCCATAGTAGTTATATAGGCAGGTTAAATGTCCCCCAGTAGGTATATAGTCAGATTATATGTCTCCCATTAGGAATATAGGCAGGTTATAGGTCCCACAGTAGGTATATAGGCAGGTTATAGGCAGGTTATAGGTCCCCCAGTAGGTATATGGGCAGGTTATAGGTCCCCCAGTAGGTATATAGGTTATAGGTCTACCAGCAGGTAGAGAGGTCTAATGGGCTTATTAAAAATAAAAACTAACAGTACTCACCTTTCCCCCGCTCCTTGAAGTTGTCACTGCTCTCAATCTTCCTGCACAGGCGGCGTGACGTCATCAGGCCATGCAAGTAGCGTGATGACACTCTCACGCTGCCTGTGCTGTGTACTCCGGCTGTGTACTCCGGTGAGCCTGCTTGCAGCTCACCGGTGTACTCTGTGGAGTGGGGAGACTTCACTTTCTGCTCCGCTGAAGCCTTAAACTGTATGTGCATCCAGAAGGCGCATTTATAGTTACTCCCCAGCGCTGCCGCCATCGCCGATTGCCAAGGTCCTAAGCCGATAGCTTAGCAATCAGATAACTATTGGCGGCAGCGCTGGGGACTACTTCCCAGCTGTCCTGGATCCCATGCCACAGTCTCAGATTCCACCCATGGTCCTGGGTGGCATGCACACATTCCTTTGATCCCTCTGGCCATGCAAACAGTTAAAATGTACTTGCAAACTCCTGTGTACTGGGAGAGCTGGCAAGCATCTGCAGCCGACTAATGTCAGATGATTTTTATATTGGCACCAGGGATAGAAACACCGCTGGCTGACACAAGCCCCAGTGATAGTAATGGAGAGGTGTCCGTCAGACACCTCCATTACCAACAGTGGAAAAAAACAGTAAAAGAACAGTCACAACAGAAACAGACACTTTTTTTAAATAAACAACAACATCTATCATTGACCATTTTACTAAAGAAATTGATGCAACGCTGGTCCAACACAGTCCAACTAATCCAAAGGAGTCCAACAAAGGGAACCTGAGAAAAATAATAAGGGCCCGTCCACACGGCACCGACAAAATTTATTTTGTCATTTTTTGTGGTTTCAGCCGTTTCCCTTTGCATTGAACAGCTCATGTTTTACCCAAAACTGGTCGGAAGAATGAACCTGTTCAAAGTTTTTTAGACGGTTGGATTTGCCATCAGAAAATCTGACCTGTGTAAACTACAGCTCGGATTTTCTATTAAAGTCTATGAGGAAGGTTGGCAGTCGGTTTACAGAAGTTTTCAAATCCGAAAACCTTCTGAAAATCCATGTGGACGGACTCTAAGGCCTCGTTCACACGGCTTATTTCAGAACGTATTTACATCGGATTGCCGATCGTAAATACGTTCTGAAATCAGGTGAAAATTTAGTTTCAAATAAGTGCCACTAAGTGTGGCAGTATTTGGAAAGATTTCCCGACGGATTCACCTTTTCCCCCTTCATTATAGGTGGTGAATCCGTCCGGAAATAATTAATGACATTGTTTTTCGGTCCGGATTTGCCGTCAATCCGCAAAGGCAGCAATCCGGCACGGAAATAAGTGTCGTGTGAAGAAGGCCGTATTTTCTATTGAAATCAATAGAAAATGGGCTGTTACTTATTTCTGACTGATTTGCGACGGATTGACGATCGTCAATCCGTCGGCAAATCCGCGGCGAAATAAGCCGTGTGAACGAGGCCTAACAGTACAAAAGACATGACAGTACTAAACTTTATTCCCTACACCCCCTAAAGGTTATGGCTGCGGCTAGTTTTCTGAGGTTACAGGGGACAGAATTAAGGCTGTACACTATGATCCTGGGGTGCACAGGCCATAACCGCAGCACAATCGCCAGGGGTTTGTTGGTTCTCTGTCACCCCCCAGAGATTGTGTCTGTAAGCTGCAGCCTATAGCTCCTTTCCTGATCCTCCCCCCATCATTATGTTATTCAGCCTAGTGCCAACACAAAATACAATCCCTGCCTATCATCCCTTTACCCCTCTCCTCCACCTATCACCCCCATGTGATGTGTGTACAGAGGTAGGAAGGTGCTGGAAATGTGAGGATTCTAAGATATTTGTGTGGTAAATTCTGCAGGCACGAGTCATGGCCAGGAGAAGACATTATAACAGTTTGGATTGGCTGAAGAACAAAAGTAAAAAGAAACAATTCTAGTCACAGAAGACATCACCTGTGAGTCCTGTGAGTGTAACTGTATTGTTATAACTTATAAGTCTGTAGAGCACCTGAGTACAACTGGTATTTTACCCTGAATGGTCACTGTATGGCAGGAATATTGGTAATAGTGGTAGTTGTATATATTCAGGAACAGTATGGAGGTATTATTGAGACACTATATGGTGGTGATATGTGGTCATGATGTGGTGGTAATATATGGTCTTTATATTATTATTATTATTATTTATTTTAAAGCGCCATTGGTTCCAGGGTGCTGTACATTCGAGGGATTTACATACACAACATAAGTCAAACAAGTACAGTGATAATTGATGAATGACAATTGGCACGACAGAGGGAGAGAGGACCCTACCCGCGAGGGCTTACAATTCCCAAGGAGGGGGAAAGAGACAGAAGGTGAGGGGCAGACATGTATGTGGAGGGTGTAGTGACAGCAGGGTTATTGTAGGATATAGGCAAGCCTGAAGAAATGGGTTTTCAGGTTGCTTTTGAAGCTGGTGAAAGTGGAGGAGAGTCTGATGTGTTGGGGCAGTGAGTTCCAGAGTGTGGGTGAAGCACGGGAGAAGTCTTGGAGACGGTTGTGTGAGGAGCTGATAAGGGGAGAGCAGAGGAGAAGGTCCTGTGAGGAGCGGAGATTGCGTGAGGGGAGATATTTGGAAATTAGGGCAGAGATGTATGGAGGGGAGAGGTTATGGAGAGCCTTGTAGGTCATAGTTAGCAACTTGAAATTAATTCGCTGGGCAACAGGCAGCCAGTGAAGAGATTGACAGAGGGGAGAGGCAGAGGAGTAGCGGGGAGAGAGGTGGATAAGACAGGCAGCAGAGTTGAGAATTGTTGAGGGGGGCAAGAGTGCTAGATGGGAGGCCACAGAGAAGAATGTTGCAGTAGTCTAGGCGGGAGATGACAAGGGCATGGACCAGCATTTTTGTAGTGTCATAGTTGAGGAATAAGCGGATGCGAGAGATGTTTTTCAGGTGGAGGTGGCAGGCAGAGGTGAGGGTTTGGATGTGTGGTTTGAAAGATAGAGCGGAGTCGAGGATTACCCCAAGGCAGCGGACTTGCGGAACAGGTGAGAGTGTGGAGCCATTGACTGTAATAGAGAGATCAGGGGCTGGGGTAGAGTTGGATGGTGGAAAGATGATGAGTTCTGTTTTCTCCACATTTAGTTTTAAGAAACGTAAGGAGAAGAAGGAGGAAATGGAGGACAGACAGTCAGGGATCTGGGAGAGTAGAGAAGTGACATCATTGATAATATTGGTCTTGGTATACTGGTTTGTGCAGTAACAGTATGGTAATAATATTTGCTCCTTGTAGAGTGGTATTTAGTAGTAACTGTATGATCATCATCCATAGAAAATTGTCTTCATAACTATTTGTACGTACTTTTGTATAATAATATATCATTTTATAGAAATAGAATGCAATAGACTCTACAGTGTTGTGTTGGCACAATTTTGTTGTTTTCCTATTGCACCTAGCTGGGGAGGGCAGAGGCAGTGTTTGTCAGGCCTGGGATTTTCTGTAGACAGGGGAGGTTAAGGAGGCAGGGGAGCATTAGTCCTACTTGCCTAGAGCACCAAAATGCCTTGTTCCCGGCCTGATTACACACATCAAGTTTTGTTTTGCCCAATAACTGGAAATGTGGTTTAACACTAAGGCAGAATTTAATCTTCCTGGTCGGAAAGGTATTTAGTTATATGGTAAATCAGTGACCAGACAGATATGAGTCAGTGCCCTGTCACATTCCAGCAGCAAGTTCATGATTCAGATCAATGGTTCTCAAATAGGAAGCAAGGCGATAGTTTATTCAGGGTGGCAGGTCACTGACTTAAAATAAAACTCTCACTACTAAAGATCTTGCAGAGGAATCAACTGTTTTATGTATATCAGAGTAGGTAAGATGTAACAGTGACTGGAATTATGAACAATCCCCTAGTGAATTTTATTTGGTTGCAGGATCTAGGCTCCAAGTATCAACTCCACTGGTGGGCCCCAAGCATCAACTCTACCAGTGTACCCCAAGTATCAACTCTACTGACGGGCTCCAAGCAATACCTCTACTGTTGGGCCCCAAATATCAACTCTACTGGTGGGCCCCAAGTATCAACTCTACTGGAGGGCCCCAAGCATTAACTCTATTAGTAGGCCCAAAGTATCAACTCTACTGGTGGGACACAAGAATCAATTCCACTGGTGGGCCCCAAGAATCAACTCCACTGGTGGGCCCTAAGAATCAACATCACTGGTGGGCCTTAAGAATCAACTCCATTGATGGACCCTGGGAACCCGATCCCACACTGGTCTTACCTGTAAATTAATGTTTTGTGATGGTAGGATGGTAGCTCTAATCATTTGGAAATTGGAAAAAATGAAGTACAGTGTACTAATTAAATATTGATAAACCACAAGGGTAGCTAAAGCTTTTGTCACCTAGGCTACTCAACCTCCTTGATGGAGTAAGTAAGAAAGGTCAGTGGTGTGAGGGATCCCACCGCAGCCTGGGCCAATTTTCAGCCTTCACTTTCATTGCATCAGTAAAGGGGTCAGTGCCCAAAAAGAGTCTCGGATGACAATTGAAGTATGCACTTGGAGCTTAGCATCCTCTCTAGCTACTATATGCCAGTGATAAGTCTGTAAGATTGCTCCTGTAAGAGGGGATACACACAGACCCCCACTCATCAATAGAAAATCCCCCCAAAACAGGAGTTCCTCCCTTGACGAGCAGTTTACTGGGGCTTTTCTGATGGGTCAGGTGACTCTAGAAGGGAATTCATAAGAAACCACAGCAATAGTAATAGCTATAACGATATCAGGGCGGCTTTACTGATAATGCTGCTCCCTGGGACTATAGTAAAATTACTACACAACCGAGCTTTGCTTTGAATCCCTAAATAGTGATGTGACCACAGAACTGATAGTAAACGTTGGCCTCTAGAGGGCAGTATTGCCATGTTATAATTCAAGGAAGTGACAAATCTTTGAAGCCTTTACTGGAACTGGTATGTCAGTAAAGTGAGCGGAATAATTCTAGGTAGTCCCAGAAGGACCAAGGTTCCCAAAATTTGGAATATATTCAAAATCTTTCTTTCCAATAAGATTAGCACTAACTGGAACTCCTGCTGTGAGGGAAATGATGAAGTGAAGTGCTGGCTTACAAGGGAGGGCAAGGCAGAACAGGTCTGCAAAAAGTAACATATTTTGGAAATATTTAGACCTTAACTATGACATTATTCAATGACTATATTCATAGCCAGAAACTTACACTATTAGTCATATTCTCACTATATATTATTGTCTGTAGTGAGGAAATAAGATAGTGACAGCGATGGGATAAGATTTTTGGAAACAAAGTAACACTTTGCAAAATCCACTGAGAGTACGCCCTCTCTTTCTGTCTCAGTGCCCACTGGCTTGGTACGCCAGTCCCTGGTAACCTGTAATTTGGTGTACCCCGTGATGATATACTTTTCTTCCTGCTCCCCAGTTTGTCTGTTCTTTTCTCCACTGAAGGAAAGCTTAAAGGGGTTTTCTCACCACAATGATTTGCTTTTAACATGTAGGGAATGGTAAATGAAAACTATTACTAAATACAGTACATTGCCATTTTATTTTGCTTTGTTCAGGAGATTTAATCTATTGCTAGTGTACACAGGTTTCTCTTGGTTACCGACCACCTCTCTCTTATCTGATTACTCAAAGCTCCCCACTAGCTGGTCCCCGACGCTGCCGCCATCTGCTGCTGCCGATCGTTAAGATCCCAAGTAGATACAGGTCACTAAGCTATTGGCTTAGGACCTTGGTGATTGGCGATGGCTGTAGTGCATCCTCTGGAAGCACATACAGTTAAAGGCTTCTGCGGAGCAGAGAGAAAAGGCTCCCCGCTCCACAGAATTCTCCGGTGAGCCATAAGTAGGCTTACGACTCACCGAAGTACACAGTACAGCTGACGTGAGTTTGTCATCACTCTGCATGTACGGCCTGATGATATCATGCCACCTGTGCAGGAAGACCGGGAGCAGCGACAGCTTCAGGGAGCGGGGGGGAGCGGGGGAAAGATGAGTACTGTTAGTTTTTTATTTTTAATTAGCTCCTTAGACCTCTCTACCTGCTGGGGGACTGATCACCTGCCTATATACCTGCTGGGGGACCTGTAACCTGCCTATATACCCACCGGGGGACATATAGCCTGCCTTTATACCCTCTAGGGGACCTATATACCTGCTGGGGGACAAATAACCTACTTATATACCCACTGGGGAACATATAACCTGCCTATATACCCCCTGGGGGACCTATAACTTACCTATATACCCAATGGGGGACCTATAACATGCCTATATAGCCACTGGGGAACCTACAACCTGCCTATATACCTGATGGGAGACATATAAACTATATTTCCACCTACTACATATAACTTACTGGGGGACTCTATTACCTATACTGGGGGACATATAACTTACTAGGGCACCCTATTACCTATACTGGGGGACATATAACTTGCTGCATTGTGAAGTCACTAACAGTCATTAAGCTGGTTGTTAAGTCCTCAAGTCGATTGGTAAGAACTTAGCAATTGACTTCGGGGACTACCTCTGACCATGGTGAGTCACTCCTTACTTAGTCTTATCTCTAGCACAGGAGCTTGTTTACCTAAGTTAAAGAAAAGTTTGAACCCTTAGTGCTCTGTAGCTTTGTGCACTATAGATTGTAAACCTCTTGCACTCATGTCACTGTAACAGGAATAGCAGAGTTGACATACCAATAACTGCAATAGAACCACCCACAGTCTGACCAGGAAGTGGGAGTCTGCAGCTGGCAGTAGCTCTGTGGAACAGCATGGTGAGCCAACTCCTTTAATGTGATTATATGCCTATCACAGCTCTCTTCTGATGCATACGGGAAGTCCACTTGATTTGGTACCTAAAAAAGTGCTTCATAGTATTAAAGTAACATTCATGCTGCAAATGCCTTATTCTATGAGAATCAAAATTATGTCAAAAAATCACAAATGTCTGAGATTTCCATCCAATAATGCTTGAACACAGTGCTGAATGTTGAGATAGAGAATGCAGTATTTTGCTGGTGTCTGTCATCCTCAAAATTTCTTTAATAATCATCTTTATTTATATAACGCCAACATATTCCGCAGCACTTTACAATTTAGAGGGTGTACATACAGACATTACACATTAAAAGAACTTACAAATGAGACACGAGGTGTGAGGGCCCTGCTCGCGAGAGCTTACAATCTATTAGGGTGTATGGGTGAGACAAAGGGTTAAGAAGTGCAAGGTTTACAATGGTCCAGCCATGTTTCATAAATAGGAGGTGGTTTACATAAAAATTGGGTGACCCTGCCACCCTGACAGTACATCTATATACAGATAAGTGCCTGTGAGTGCCCTAGTGTAGGGAGTGACAGATGTGTGTGATAGCAGTTAGGGATCTTGGTAGGCCAGGCTGAGAAGATGTTTTCTCAGGGCCCTCTTAAAACTATGAGAGTTGTGAATGTGCCTGATCGCCCGCGGTAGCATATTCCAGAGAATTGGTGCTGCACGTGTGAAATCTTGGAGACGGGCATGGGAGGTTCGAATGATTGAGGAATGTAGTCTGATATCATCAGCAGAGCGGAGAGCACGGGTAGGGTGGTAGACAGAGATGAGGGAGGAGATGTAGGGAGGAGCAACACTGTGGAGAGCTTTATGGGTGAGAGTGGTGAGTTTATGTTGTATTCTGTACTGAATAGGTAGCCAGTGCAGTGACTGACACAGGGTAGAGGCATCAGTATAGTGGCTGGAAAGAAAGACAAGCCTGGCTGCTGCATTCAGGACAGATTGAAGAGGGGCGAGTTTGAAGAGAGGGAGACCGATAAGTAGGGAGTTGCAGTAGTCAAGACGAGAGTGAATAAGAGCAACAATGAGGGTTTGAGCTGTCTTTGTGAATTATTTTATAAATGTCTTTATTAACTCATTTTTCCAGTGCAAGCAATGAAGACATGTTTAAACTTGGAGCATCATTACATTATTTATGGTTCACGGATGTAAAGTGCGGGAGCGCTTCTTACAGTGTGCTGCTCAAAACAGGGTGCTGCTCAAAAGCTCAAAACACACCCTTTTTCCCATTTTACAAAAAAATTAGAAAAAAAATTAAACAAGATTGGTTTCACCATGTTTGTAAAAGTCTGGTCTATTAATATACAACCTCATTTAGTCCACATGGTGAACACCATAAAAAAAATACCTAGTTCCAAAAGTGTGTCTTTTTGAGTACTCAAAAATTGGACTAAAAAGTGATCAAAAAGTGGTCGTTATCCAAAAATGGTACCAATGAAAACCACTCTTCAGTCTGCAAAAAGCAAGCCCTTATACAACAAACAAAGAGAAAACTTCCCTAAAACGTAACTTTTAATCGTATTAAATAAAAAAATCAACTCACCAAATGAATGCTGTGTGGCACATTATCCTTGGTTCCTAGGGATAATGAAGATGATGTGTTGATCACTTGTGGCGTAATATCCAGGCTAGAAATATAGGGGACAGAAGGAGTTCCACCTACTCTGTCCCTCACAGGTCCCTGGTCTGTCGCGATCCCACAAATATACCCTAATATTTAAATCCTATTCAGACAGCATATGGCAAAATACATACTGAACGAAAAATGCCCTATACTGAATGAAAAAAATTCCAGACGCGTTTCGTTCAAAAATAAGAACTCCTCAGTGGGCTATCACTAAGGTAAGAGGTTAGTGTATCCTCCTACCTACACAAAATAGGATATAACAAGGCGGAAAGGCTAGTGTGCCTCATGGGTTAAATTACACCCAGTATAATGATCCCCCCTGCTACGGCAGACGGTAGTGGATACTCTGGACCAGCGAAAGCGATGGTGTAAGTCATACCAGGGAGCGGAGTCTAAGTAGCACCCGGTTTTCACCAGAGCCCGCCGCAAAGCGGGATGGACTTGCTGTGGCGGGAAACTACCAGGTCGCTTCCACTGGCGTGACTTGCTTGCGGAGGCGGCCAAGGGCGAGCGTGGTACCAAATCGTAAAACGTAGACGTAGTCGTGGACAGGCAATAAGGTGAGGACAGGCGGCAGAGGTTCGTGGTCAGAGGACGTAGCAGGAGGTCGGAAACACGGATAGGTCAGGAACGCACAAGGAAACGCTTTCTCTATGGCACAGGGCAAAAATAGATCCGGCAAGGACAAGTCGGGGGCGGTGCCATTATATAGGGTCAGCGGCCGGCTAAACCAATTACCGGCGCGCTGTCCCTTTAAATCTCAGAGAGCTGCCGCGCACCCTAGAGGGCGGTAGCGCACACAGCAGTCGGCCGAGGAGTGCGAGGAGACAGGAGTGTGGCCGGGTAAGTCCATGCTCCCAGGGGGGTGAGTGAACCCGCTGCCCGACATGGGGACCGCGGCGCCACTCGTCCCCGAAGCCGGGGAAGCAAGGGAGTCACGGCTGCGCCCGCAACCCGAACCACGGGGAGAGGGGCCAGCCGTGACAGTTAACCCCCCTTAAGCCTCCCCCTCTTTCTGGAACGAAGAAATCTTAAAACTAGATCACGGTCCAAAATGTTGTCCTCCGGCTCCCAGGATCTCTCCTCCGGCCCGAATCCCTCCCAGTTGATAAGAAAATGTCGCCTCCCTCTGATAATTTTCATGGCCAGAATCTCTTTGACTGCAAACACATTGGAGGCCTCCGCCTCAGGGGGGAAGAGGCGACTTTCCGAGAGAAGCGATTAAGGACCACAGGTTTCAATAGGGAGACATGGAAGGAATTCGGGATTCGGATAGAAGAAGGGAGCCGGAGCTGATAGGCCACAGGGTTAATTCGTCCCAAGACCTCGAATGGACCCAAGAAGCGTGGACCCAGCTTGTAGTTGGGAATCTTGAGCTGGATGTACTTGGCGGACAGCCATACTTTGTCTCCCGGAACGAAGGTCGGTGGAGATCTTTTCTTTTTGTCTGCCTGGTTCTTCATGTGAACAACAGCACGCTGCAGGGAGTGGTGAGTCTGTTCCCAAATGGCTGACATATCCCGGACCAGGGAATCTACCGCAGGCACTTCGGAAGATGTAGGCAGGGGGAGTGGTGGGCGGTTATGTAACCCATAGACCACATAGAAAGGTGATGAGCCAGTCGAGTCAGAGTCCAATGAATTGTATGTGCCAAGGATCTGGTTAATTCTCTCTAACTGGCCGTTGGACTGAGGATGATAGGCCGAGGAAAAGTCCAGCTTCACTTGAAGTCGGACAAGAGCACGCCAAAACCGGGAAAACAAACTGGACTCCCCAGTCCGAGACTATGTGTAATGGGAGGCCGTGTAGATGAAAAATATGTTCAAAGAAGACAGTGGCGAGCTGTGGTGCCATGGGCAGACCAGGCAACAAAACAAAATGGGCCATTTTAGAAAAGTGGTCCGCGACCACCCAGATGACAGTATTACCCGCAGACGGTGAGTGGTCGGTGATGAAATCCATGGATATTTGAGACCATGGGGAATCAGGAGTCGGCAGGGGCAGAAGTAAACCAGATGGGCTCTACCGAGGAGACTTGTTTCGGGCACAGATAAGACAGGCTTCCACAAAATCTTTTGAATCCTTAGCAAGCGCAGGCCTCCAATAGAACCGGGAGATTAACTGGTACGTCTTCCCAAGCCCCGGGATGTCCTGCCATTCGAGAGCAACGGCTCCATTTTAGGATTCTCTTCCGGAGCGCCGGGCGTACGTATGTCTTGCCGGGGCAACTGATGGAGGTCCAGTGGGGCAGCGTGGATCAAACGTTCAGGGGTATTATATGCTGCGGAACTGGTTCTTCGCCGATAGTATCTGAAGCGTGGGAAAGCGCATCGGCCTTGATGTTCTTGTATGCCGGGCGAAAGTGAATTCGAAAGTCAAAGCGAGAAAAGAACAGAGACCATCTCGCTTGCCGGGGATTGAGACGCTGCGCTGTCTGAAGATACCAGAGGTTTTTGTGGTCTGTATATATGTCAATGGGATAACGAGCCCCCTCTAGAAGATGGCGCCACTCCTCCAGTGCCAGCTTGATGGCCAATAATTCGCGGTCTCCGATAGCGTAATTCTTCTCAGCTGGCGAGAACATCTTGGAAAATAATCCGCACGTGAGGGATTTGTCCCTAGGTCCTTTTTGCAAGAGGATCACCCCTGCCCCCATGGACGAGGCACCCACTTCCAATGAGAAAGGCTTCTCCAGATCTGGGCTAGACAGAACAGGAGCAGAGGCAAATGCAGACTTTAGTTCCTTAAACGCTTTTTCAACTGCCGGGACCAGAGTCTGGGATTGGCGTTTTTTCTTGGTCAGCACCACCATCGGTGCTACCAGCGTGGAAAAATGGGGAATAAATTGTCTATAATAATTAGCGAACCCCAGGAAGCGTTGAATAGCCCGAAGGCCGACAGGGTGAGGCCACTGTAGAACAGCAGACAACTTAGCTGGATCCATACGCAGCCCTTTATCTGAAATAATGTAGCCAAGGAACGGTAGACTGGTCTGATGAAATAGACATTTTTCCAGTTTGGCGTACAAGTGGTTACTACGGAGGCTTCTCAGTACTTGGCGAACCTGCAGGCGGTGGGTCTGTGGATCCGGTGAAAATATCAGGATGTCATCCAAGTAGACAATGACACAAGTGTAGAGGAGGTCCCTAAAGATGTCATTGACAAACTCCTGGAAGACGGCCGTGGCATTGCAAAGACCAAATGGCATTAGCAAGTACTCAAAGTGCCCATCCCGAGTGTTGAAGGCCGTCTTCCACTCATCTCCTTCTCGGATCCTGATGAGATTATACGCTCCCCGCAAATCCAATTTAGAAAAGATCTTGGCACCCCGGAGCCGATCGAATAGTTCCGAGATTAGCGGCAACGGGTACCGGTTCTTCACCGGGATTTTATTAACGCCTCGGTAATCGATGCAGGGGCGAAGAGATCCGTCCTTCTTGTCGACGAAGAAGAACCCGGCACAGGCAGGAGACGAGGACTTACGGATAAAGCCCTTATGCAAATTTTCTTGTATATAGGCCGACATGGCCAGAGTTTCGGGTGCAGACAACGGATACACCCTACCCGAGGAGGACTGGTGCCGGGCAGGAGGGTCTATCGGGAAGTCATTGGGCCGATGAGGCGGCAGCGACTCAGCCTGCTTCTCCAAAAAGACATCTGCAAAGTCCTGATACTCAGCAGGCAGGCCTGACAGGGCCTTGCGGGATGACTGCGGAGAAGAGAGATGCACTGGGCGAGATGTCACCATGCAGGAGTTTCGGCAATCAGGACCCCAACTTGTAACTTCGCCTGTCTTCCAGTTGAGGTAGGGCATGGTGTTGCAACCATGGAAGTCCCCAAAAGGATCGCTGAGGAAGAACGAGGCAGTATGTAGAAGGCAACCTTTTCCTTGTGTAAGGCCCCCACCTGGAGAGAAACGGGCTCAGTACGATACTGTATGGGGTCTCTCAGGAGCTCACCGCTGACAGAAGATATCACCAGAGGCTTTCCCAGGCGAACCATCAGCAGACGATAACGGGACACCAAGGACGTGTGGATGAAATTCCCGGCGGAAACCCCGGGGTCCAAGAAAGCCAGCACCTGGAACAAGAGTCCCGTGTCGGTCGTGACCACTACCGGCATAGTCAGTCGTGGAGAGGAAGAGGTAGCACCTAGGATCGCCTCTCCAACGTGTCCTAGGTGCGGGAGTTTCCCGAACGCTGAGGGCGTTGAGGACAGGTTCTTCGGAAATGGCCTGAGCCGGCACAAAAAGGCACAAGTTCTCCGCTTGGCGGCGGGACAGCTCTTGTTCAGACAAGCGAATCTGGTCCACTTGCATGGGTTCCTCCCCAGAAGCTTGAGGGAGCGGCAATGGAGACCTCTTGAACACCGGAGCCAGACGGGGCCAGCGGCGGAGTCGCACCGGATCGCGCTCCTGACGGAGTTCCTCCTGTCTCTCCGTAAAGCGTACGTCTATATGGGTAGCCAAGTGAATGAGATCACTAAGAGAAGACGGAAGATCTCTGGCAGCAAGTACGTCCTTGACCCAGCTGGATAGGCCCTTCTTAAATGTGGCGCAGAGGGCGGCATCGTTCCAGGTTAATTCTGAGGCCAGTTCCGGAACTGGACGGCATAGTCTCCGACCGACGATTCTCCCTGACGAAGGTTCAGGAGTGCCGTTTCGGCTGATGACGCATGTGCCGGTTCCTCAAAAACGCTCCGGAATCATTTGGGGGAAGAAATTGCAGATCAGCCATAATAGGATCATTCCTGTCCCAGAGAGGCGTAGCCCAAGCCAGGGCCATACCGGAGGGCTAACGACAACCGCCACCTTAGAATGTTCGGTCAATAATTGGTTGGCCATCAGCTCGATGTGCATGGAGCACTGGGTGATGAATCCCCTGCAGAGTTTCGGGTCTCCATCGTACTTGGAAGGTAACGACAGCTTGAGCTTGGGACCCACGGACGCTGCTGGGACCGCCAGAGGAGAGGCCAGCACGGGCAGCGTTTGTGGCTGCTGCTGGATGGCGAGGAACTTCTGCATCATAGTAGTGAGCTGAGTCAGCTGTTCGGCCTGTTGCGCAATCTGCTGCGATGCGAGCGACTAAAAGAAGACAAGTCTGCGACCACTGGCAGAGACTCCTTGGCGGGATCCATGGCCGGATCTAACGTTACGGCAAACGGTAGTGGGTCCTCTGGACCAGCGCAAGCGAGGGTGTAAGCCATACCAGGGAGTGGAGTCTAAGTAGCACCCGGTTTTCACCAGAGCCCGCTGCAAAGCGGGATGGACTTGCTGCCGCGGGAAACTACCAGGTTGCTTCAACTGGCGTGACTTGCTTGCGGAGGCGGCCAAGGGCGAGTGTTGTACCAAATCGTAAAACGTAGACGTAGTCGTGGACAGGCAATAAGGTCAGGACAGACGGCAGAGGTTCGAAGTCAGAGGACGTAGCAGGAGTTCGGAAACACGGATAGGTCAGGAACGCACAAGGAAACGCTTTTTCTATGGCACAGGGCACAAATAGATCCAGCAAGGACAAGTCGGGGGCGGTGCCGTTATATAGGGTCAGTGGCCGGCTAAACCAATTACCTAGAGGGCAGTAGCGCACACAGCAGCTGGCCGAGGAGTGCGAGGAGACAGGAGCGTGGCCGGGTAAGTCCGTGCTCCCAGGTGGGTGAGTGAGCCCGCTGCCCGACATGCGGACCGCGGCGCCACTCGTCCCCGAAGCCGGGGAAGCAAGGGAGTCACGGCTGAGCCCGCAACCCGAACCGCGGAGAGAGGGGCCAGGTGTGACATCCCCCTTATACAACAAGCATTAAAAATGTATTGGCCTGAAAACAGCGCTGCAAAGCAAATTACAATACGTAAATCATTTTGAGCTGCAGAATAAAGAGAACGCCATTAATGTCGTACCTTCAAAAAACAGATGGCGCAATTGTGTTTTTTTTCCCATTCTATCTAGGATGCAGTCAGATCAGAATGAGGAATTTGAATGAGGGGTGGTGGTGGCCATTTGCCGTTTTTGCCCAGTTCACCAAGATGCCTTATCCCGGCCCTGTCCCAATGTCTACTATTACTTTGAATGTTTATTCAGACTTTAGGCATACGATGAGCTCGGTAACACAAACAATATAATTCTGTCTGGAAACAATGGCTAATGTAATCTCAGTTGTAAATACAGAGCACTTAAGATATATTAGGGGATTTATCTTAAAGGAGGATGTGGGTGTAGCCGTCAGGTTAAAGACCACAATACACATATAAGTATGTGATTTGTATCATATCATCTCGTAACTGTGGGATAATAACATTGTAAAAATCAATTTGTCAGGAAATTAGACAATCCAATGATACAATCATGTATATAATGCAATGGTTGTAGTCAGAGAAAATAGAAGTCATGTTATCTCCATTGCGTAGTCAGTGAAGATGTGTGGGGTTTTTATCAATTGCCTTGCATTTGCAACATCAGACAACACGTAAAAAAAAAAAAAGTTTTATTGCTAATTAAAAATATAATTTTTGGCTCTCTTTGCAACCTAAGAATAATCTCTGCTATCTTGTGTGACTGTTTGGTCAAAAGTTATATGTAAAGAATTAAAAATATACAAAATAACAGTTATTACAATTATTTTTCAAAATTTAGAGGGACATTTATGTAAACTGTCTAGATGTCAGATTTTCTTTGTTGTCAATATCAACCAGTCAGAGCTCCCCTTTCATTTTTTCAGAGCACTATATGAAATGGGAGCTCTGATTGGTTGCTATGGGCAACAAAGAAAGTCTTAGACCTAGACAGTTTTCATACATGTCCCCCTACATTTTTGAAAAATATGTCTCCAGGTTTTAGTGATTGATCCACACAATAAGTAATCAGTGCCTTTAAAAAGATTGGTATATTTATCACATTATTCAGCATTGACAGTAATAGCTATTTGTATATGACTTATTTTACGTATCATTATGCTAATTCATTTAGAAATAAAAGCAATATGGATCAATGGGGGAATTAAAGAGGTATTCTGAGTTCAGACAGGATAGGCCGTGAATGTTTACGTATGTAGGTCCCACTTTTGAGACCTGCATCTATCTCCAGAACGGTGTTTAGATTTGTTTGTGGCATTCTCTGGACCACTCATCCGCATTCTCTACTGACTTGGGTATAAATCCATACTTGCGGATCACGTACACCCTTAGATACTGATTTTCTTCCCTGGGGCGGATGGGATCTTCCAGCAAGACATTGCTACACGGCTAGAAATGTACAACTATGGTTAAAAGAGCATGACCAAGACTTCCAAGTACTACCTTGGCCACCTAATTCTAAAGGTTTTGACCCAATTGAGCATCTATGGGACCACCATTTGATCAGTGTGTTATCTATGGATTCTCCCCCATGTACCCTCCAGCAGCTGTGGGATACAGTCAACTCCAGATACCTGTTACAACCTACTAGGACCCTATTGAGTCTCTCCCAGTCTGTCTAGCTGCTGTCAGTGCTGAACACGGAAGGTCCTCTGGATATTAGCTGGTGGTTGTAACAATGTGACTGTATGTATATGTGTGTGTATTCTACCTCCTAAGAAAATAATACCGCCAGCTCCTTGAGTTCCATTAAAATAAAAACCAGTATACTCCCCTGCCTCCAGTCCCCAGTTCCAGTGCCGTGCATCCCTATCTTCTGTTTACGTGCTTTCACTTTCGAATGGGGACATTAGCGCTGTGGCCGCTTATTGGCTGAAGCCACTGATTGGTTGCAGCGATCATGTGGACTGAAAGATGGGGAGTATAAGATTTTTTATTTTACTGGGGCCCCAGGAGCTGCTGGTATTTTTTGTTGGACAACCCCTTTAACGTGATAGATAACACTCCATGGTATCACAGCACAGAATGTCACCTCAACTTTTTCAATGATTTTCAATGGCTTGTTTGTGATATCACAGCCAAGCTTAACTGTGCTACATCCAAAGAAAGATATGAAGGTGTGCCCCTTTAAACATACAATTGGTGTATATTCAACCTATGGATATTTATTACAGCTTATTTTCTAAAAATTCCCAACTCCTTATTCAAACGTAAAGCCAAACACCAGCAACCAAAATAAAATGTACACCAATTTTGAGTTAACAGCGCTAAAGAGGTGAATTTAAGATATGATAAAAGATTCTAAGATGCATGCACTTGTACTGTATAAACCTTTCTATTTTTCAGGGCCGGGACAAGACATTTTGGTAAATGGCGTCCCTACCCCTCCTGCAACTTTGGCTGTGTGAAGAGGGAAAAAACTCAATTTGTTTAATACTTAATTTGCCTTGCAGTGCCAGCTTGTGACACCAGTAACTTTTATTATTTTTTTGGTTTATGCACCTGTATGAGGACTTGTTTTTGTAGACTAAAGTGTGGTTTTCATTAGTACCATTTTTGGATGCCTGTGACTTTTGATCAATTTTTGGAGAGGCAAAATAATGGAAACCCCCCAACCTACCCCACACACAAAATTTTGGAGCTCAGAATTTTTTATGACATGCCCGATGTGGGCTAAACAAGTTTAGATATTAGTAGATTGGACTTTTACAGACACGTCAATTTTATTCCCACTACAGTACCACTATGGGCACAAACTCTTATATACTATTCTGCAACACTAATGTGCAGCTTTTGGCAGGGTGTAATAGGGGCGTTAAGATGACAAGTCTGGGAGCCTTTATGTAGCCCCCGGCTCCTATGACTGGCGATTGCATCTCAGGAAGATTACCAGGAGAAGTGAGAGGGCCCTTCCTGCAAAACTACCTAGATCCTGTGGTCACATTGACCACAGCATCTTAGTAGTGATCTCGGCCCTGGACGCTGAAGGCAGGTGCCAGCTGTACCTCATAGCTGGCATCTGTTATGTATGGAGCAGGTTCAGCACCTGAGCCCGCTCCATACATTCTCCATTCCCCTTCCTAGAGGTAAGGTAGATGAAAGCACCCTTCACGGTCACCTACCTATGCCTCCCCATTTTCCCAGCCCTGATATTATTTAACGTGCTCAACAAGGACACAGAAGAACTTTGCTAACATCCTTACTCAGACAATTCATTTGAACCACATAGTACTGGAATCCTGCAAAATACATAACATCATGTGCTGTAGGACACTTCTGCCTGATGTGAATAGAGACATATAGTCATTTATCATGTACGCATGGGGCAGGCACTGCGAGGGAAATGTGTAGCAGATGGCAACTGCCCTGAGCAAAGCTGATGGTAATGGCAGTGCTAGAAACGTGGTCTGTGAGGAAATAGCCATTTCAATAACTAACATGAAATATAATCTATCTGGATAAATGATATTGATACTGACTTATGGCAAACAACTCAGGGCTATTCTGCTCCAGGAGCTGGTGCCGTAACAAGTCTCTGTATATTTGATCAATTTAGTTTCTTTTTAAACCTTCTCTAATATCATAAAACCATGTGTACATGAGACGTGGGACAGTTTTTGGTCTACAGCTCAGTTGTTCTTACATGTGTAGAGTTCTCCTAATGCCTGTAGGGGCTCAGGTGCTCTATTCAAGAGGCAGCTCATTGAAATATGAGACCTGCTCTTTGGATATAAAGGAAATTATTACAATGTTTAGTAAAGGTGAACTTAAGGTGAGTATTTCTCATATAAGGCTTGGTTCACATCGCAGATTCTGTCAAATATAACATAAAAAATAGTGCAGCAAGCAACACTATTTTTTCTATTTAAATAATAGACATCATGATGGACACTCAAAGGACCCTGTTATAGTCAGTGGGATCTGTGGGGGCCCAACTGGTGTCCATCATGAAAGAGATTTGGCCTGTTATGATGGAACAAAAAAACAAATAGCGATGTAGATGTAAACCAGGCCTAACTCAAGGAAATGCATACATGGGCCTTGTTTGATACATTTTAGGAACAGAATAGCGTCCCTTACAAATGGGACCCATCTGATAATAGAAGAAGCTTCAAGAAAATCAGCTTCCCGAGGCTTCCTTGCCATAGAGATGCTTTACATTACAACTTACAGCTCCGGGCAGGGCTGGGACGACAGGTAGGCAGAGGTAGGCGACATACAGCAAGCGGTGCAAAGAGGTTTAAAGCCGGCTGCATTTTTCAAAATGGGGGAGGGCGCCAAAATACCTTGTCCTAGACCTGGCTCCTGGTCACCAATGCAAAATGTAGGTCTTGCCTTCTTACTATGTGCTATTTATAATACTGGTGTTATATGGCAGAGAGGCATTTGGGCACTCTCGGGGCTCCAGGAGCTGGGTGCTGTCTCCACCTTTGCGCACTCTATAGCTACAAGCCATATTTTTTGATCAGTTGGAGTGGAGATTGTATTCACATTCACATATGTTAGGTTGTATTGATAACGTTATAATTACCTATATGAGCAACTTCAAGAAAGTCTTGTTCTGTAGGTGAGAACTCAACCTGCCCCTAATACAGCCCCAGATCCTGATCCCATCATTTACCAAAGTAAACAGAAGATCCATTAGTAGCACTTTGCATTTAATGTGTAGAACAAGAAGGTGAGAAGCTGTAACAAGGTATTCTATGAGCACATCCTGATTTCTCACATTACAGCAGGGAACACTTATAAGATTACATTAATCAGGCAGATGTGACACAGCTTCTTGGCAGCAGCGTGAAGAATTGGGGGAGGGCGTAACTCTGGTCTTCTCCATGCTTTTGAAGTGCTAAGACATTTTGAATTAATAGAACGTTTACTATTCACCAAATAGACAACTAGACAACAGCCACTGGCATCATTATTCATAGAAACTCTGTAGGGGTCCTGCAGATCTGAGGGTACAATGATACAGTATCACGTAGCTCCTGACATCAATATAACGCAGGTTTCACAGGTTTTTTTTATATGCACCACTTTTTAAATAGTGTCTTTCTTGCATTTTTTGCTAACAGATGTCTATGGTGAAATATATAATAGACTATATACTGGGCCTCATTTATAAAAACTGTCTAAGCGTAAGACTATCTTTGTTGCCCATGGCAAACCAATCAGAGTTCAGCTTACATCTGTTTTACTATTCTGAAAAATTGGAAGTTGAGTTCTGATTGGACAGTCTTACACTTAGTTTTCATAGATGTGTTTTTTGGTTATGATGGTTTTGTGGCTTTTCTTTCGAGGAGGCGGGCAAATCAGTGGCTTTTTTCTTTGCTTATGGTGTTTATCTGGCCAATAAAAATAAGAATACAAAACAACACTAAATTAAACATGATGCTAACAATCCCCTAAAACATTTTAAATTTTAAAAGCTGAATTCAGACATGGCAGATTTGTTGCAGAGATGTCTATGACTGTTCTATACATTAAAATGGGGTGTATAGAAATCTATGCACTGGCTGCAGGATCCCAAATTGTTCAGGTTTATAAGGAGGATTTCTTCCAAACTGGCTTGTAAAAAAAACCCATAAGAAAATCCAAGGTCCAGCACTGCGGTTATCTTCCTACATTGGTTTCATTAACACTGGTGGCAAGGAAGACTTGTGGGTCTCTCCAGTAATGTGGAGGACTCCTGTAGCAGACTCTCGTATATAACATAGATACGAGACGTATGCAACCTCTGCCTGGAGCTCCAGGTGAACGAAGCAATGAACATCCGGATCTGGGTAAACGTGCAACGAGATATGTTTATTGTAGAAAACTCACATGAGTGCAGCAGTACAAAATGCCTAAAAGTAGCGAACCCCGCTAACGCTTTTCAAGCAGCACTAGCTCTTGATCACAGCAATATTGCTGTGATCAAGAGCTAGTGCTGCTTGAAACGCGGATGTTCATTGCTTCATTCACCTGGAGCTCCAGGTAGAGGTTGCATACGTCTCGTATCTATGTGTTACCGCTCAGCCGCGGGAGGATCGGGCTCCGGCACGAGAAAGTTCAAGTTGTTGGGATTATTCTGTGAAAACCCAGCTAACAGTGGAAGGTGAGCCGTCTCCATGTTGTTTGCTCGTATATAACAACCTGAGTCTATTGGGGCTCAATACTAAACACCTAGGGCGACATATAGAAATGCCGTAGCAAAGCTATGTAGCTTCGTACGGTTCTAGTGCAGTCGCCTCCTGCACGCGCCCTGAAATCAGGCGCATTACAAAACGCCACAGGCGCTCTGTATTGCGCCTGATAATGGCTTATGGGGTATTTTAGCGTGTATGAATGGGGCTGTGCCTGATATAAGGCTGAAAAGACGACAGATATCTGGTGCAGCCCCGTTCATGCATGTCGTCTCAAATATCTGTTGTATAAAATGCTAGGTAATGTTAAAATAATCATGAAACCCAATTAATAGTTTACCAATGTTTTATATTAGTAGATATACATGGAGGTCTGCAATCAGTATCTAACATACAGTGTATTATATCATTTTTCACAATACTTTCTATTTGAATTCAGATCATTCAGCCACCTGTAGGAGCCAAGAGTAGATTGAGTCCTCAGAATTTGTCAAGCATAAATTCATTGTGAGACCCAATAGTAGTAAATATTGAAGTCCAATGTACAGAATCTGTGATGTCTCAATAGTTTATCAGTCACTAAAAAGTGAAGAAACGTTTTAACCTTGTATTTCACAACTTACATAAATTTCAAGAGCATCACTTTCCAGCCCTTTGGCTGAGATCAAGTGTAATATCGCTGGCCTTCTGGCTAGGCTTCAATATGAGGAATTCTTATGATTCCGGCTCAGACGTTCCAGCGTCGTACATTATTTCGGTTTACTGTTTGTGCATTTTTACATCACACGGATTATTGGGGTATGGTGACCTTATTTAACATATAACAATCATGTCCGTTAAAAAATGTTCTATAGATGATTATTGGAAGTTTAATTAAAAAAAATGTTTTGGTCCTCAGTGGTAGACAAATGTGATATTTAGCATTTATTGTATATATAGCTATAATTGTTAATAAAAAAATAACTATTCTTGTAGAATTTTTTGTTCAAATGAGCATCCCCATGGCAAATACAATTTCAAAATGCTGATTGGTAGTGTTGCTCGAACCTGCCCCTCTTTGGCTCTACAATTCCAATAGTATAAAAATTGTTGTGAGTAAAGATATTTGGACTGAAATATTCTGATTCTTGCAGTGCAATTTCGTATAAGATCAGGGGGCAATTTGTCACATGATTTAGTGATTCCTCATGATTGTTGTTTCAATGGTACTATAAAATCAGATTTTGACCAATAAAAATTCTTTTAATGGATGGTGACAAGACATTCCTACCATAGATGAAGCCCATGCATCATCAACCGAACCCATGAAGAAAGTGAGCCTATTTCACTTTGGTTTTGAGAGAGTGGGAACCTGTATAGGGATGTGTTATTGGTAAATGCTGCAAAGTTGGTGAACAGGGAAGGAGAAAATGTACCTGAATAATAAAATGTGACGGGGGTATCCCATTCTGCTGGTGTTTAACAGTGAGTCTATTTAATCATAGGTCTTATGAGGAACCAACATAAGAGGAAAACACATCAGGGCGAGGTGGGACTGAAGAGTAGAAAAGCATAGCAGCCAATATGGTAATCACTGGATGATAGGAGAATTGTTTTTGTGGTGGTACTTCTGTCAGCCAAGTAGAAAGTGCTAGATACCAAAAAAAATTGATTTGATGTGTACCTCGACCACAAGGTTGTAAGTAGTAGTCAATTATGTGCCACAGTAAGACTATGGGCCACATGTATGAAAACTGTCTAGGTGTAAAACTAATTTTGCTGCCCATGGCAACCAATCAGATCGCCCGTATCATTTTTCCAGAGCACTAGATGAAATGAAAGGGGCGCTCTGATTGGTTGCTATGGGCAACAAGAAAAGTCTTAGACCAAGACTGTTTTCAGACATGTGGCCCTATGTCTCCACTGCACACATTTTCAGTCATTTTTTCAGCGTTTTCCATTTTCTAAAACTGCTGAAAAAAAACGACTGAAAACAGGTCCCATAGACCATAGTTTTTGCTGCTCATCGTTTTTGAAACATGTTGCAAAAAATGACAGAGCAGGACAGAAAATTTACTATTGGAGTCTATGCAGAGCGCTGCACATTTTTTGAGGCATTTTTGGTGCATTTTTTTGCAGAAATCCACAGCAATTATAATGCTGTGCATTTCTGCAAAAGAAGTGCCAAAACGTGCCATAAAATTTGCAAAAAAGCACGCAAAGAAGCACCAAAATGCATGAAAAACATGCCAAAAAACAGTCTTTTTTTAAGCTATTTTTGACATGCAGTGGACAAAAAACTCAGTTTTATCAACGGTTTTAGGAGTTGGATTTAAGTGAGTTTTTTGTCCAATGCCGTGTAGACTTAGCCTAATGACCACAAACAGGATTACAGGCTGATTTTATAACACCAGATAACACTCATTTTGCTGCCTTAAAAGTTGGAACTGTTTTTGGGGTGCTCATTCTGAAAATGACACCTGCTTTCCCCTATCAGCTCTAGTTTTGGAGATCCGGCATTGCCACCTTACCTTCTGTTATGTTCTATGTTCTGCTGAAAGTAGTGGTCACTCAATATTGTACTAGAGAAGTGTTGGAAATTCATGTGAAACAGAGACATACATTTCAGAACATTTAAAGAACACATGCAAACAAAAACCTAAGGGCAAAAAAGTGAGTTTTAGACCTAAACAGTTTTCATACATGTAGCCCTTAATATCCAGAATAAGGTCAAAATTTCTAGGCAGCCCAAAAAATGTTGTTGTTGTTCCCCAGTGTATTCTATAAAGAAATAAGAAGTATATCCCAAAGACACAGAAGAGAAGGATCCTTCTAATTCAGATGGGATGTGTAAAGGATCTATGGACATGTGAGCAATTATTTGAAATTAGGCATCACATTTGCTTAGTGGTTAGCAGTATTACCTTGCAGTGCGGAGGTCTGGGGTATAAATGTGACCATGGAGTTTGTATTGTCTCCACATGTTTCTCCCATGTCAAAAAAACTGAAAAACTAATTGGAAGTTACATTGTGAGTCCTCATGAAGGCAAGGAGCAAAAGAAGCGATGATAAACCAAATGTTGGCGCAAAAGGAAATAATTATTTTATACATGGTTTGACAGTTAACCCTGTTGTGTGTCGTTTTACCTATGGGTAATTTAACACATAGAATTGTTATTTTGGGGTAAATACTGTTGTTATTGGTCGTAGAAGATAAGTAAAAGTTGTTTTAGCTTTTTCTTTATGTGGATCTGAGGATTTATGATTATTGAATCAAAGGAGGATCAGCTCGTATATTTCCTAGGAACAGTTTTGGTACAATGTTATTAAATGGAGTGTATCATATTTTCTTATAAAGACTAAATTTAAAGTGCTGATATATTCGTGATCTCCCACGTCATTATATAGATGCATTATGTATGAAACAGTTTTAATGTGTACATTGAATAAATGCAGACCAGGTCCAAGTCACAGCTCACCTTGTGCAAGCGAGTGTTAGCACGAAATAGTGACCTAATGTATATGGTTTACTCGTCTAATGAGCAGTTTTACAAACTGCAGATCTAAATGGTGGTGGTTGTGTGTCCACAGAAAAGGATTTTCTAATGGCTTTTAGTTTACAGAAACTCATACATCTGGTTTAGTAAGTGGGATCCCTTTTTCAAACAGAGCACTGCTTGATTTATTATAATGATTTGGGAAGTTTGGGTGTGAGCTGGGAAGAAGTTTTGCAGAATTTAGCATCTATTGTAGGGGAAAAGTCCCCCCCCCCCCTCCTAAAGCCCAGACAGGGGAGGGCTGGAGACATCTGAGAGGAGGAGCCCTGGGAACGGAGACATTTGCTGGAGTAAAAAGCAGCCAGGGCTCGACTGGTCTTGCATTTATTCCTGACTTCTGCTCCAGGAGAGGAGAACAAGAAACACTTTCACTGCAGCTCTGCCAGACACTGGCCAAATGGATCTACTATCATTTCAATTTTAACTATTGACTTCTTAGCTCTGCCTTCAAGGATTAATATTGTTTCTTTTCTATGCTTTGCACTTTTTACAATTTTTTCATTTTAAAGTTTGTGTTATTTAATTTTTTTGGGTTGACTATAAAGTTGACATTGACTTTGCAATAACTCTAAAAATGTCCCATTTTGGGAATTTTGATTTGTTGCTAATGGTTCTGGGGCTGATGATCACCCTGCCAAGGGCAGAAGGTGCATCATGCGAGCCTGTACGGATCCCCATGTGCAAGTCAATGCCTTGGAACATGACTAAGATGCCCAACCATCTGCATCACAGCACCCAAGCCAATGCTATATTGGCCATTGAACAGTTTGAGGGCTTATTGGCCACTAAATGCAGTCAAGACCTTCTGTTCTTTCTTTGTGCCATGTATGCCCCAATATGCACCATTGATTTCCAGCATGAGCCTATTAAGCCATGTAAATCAGTTTGTGAGAGGGCAAGAACAGGCTGCGAACCTATTCTCATCAAGTATAGGCATACATGGCCAGAGAGCCTAGCATGTGAAGAACTACCTGTCTACGACAGAGGAGTCTGCATCTCTCCAGAGGCAATAATTACAGTGGAACAAGGAACTGGTAAGTACGATATGAAATATAACAGATATATGCATGCTAAACTGTTGTACCAATTACAATGCAATTTATAGAAGGAATATACATTTTTAAATTGGTAATTGTGCCAACATTTACACAAGAAGGATCAGGGTAAATGACCTAGATATTCAGCACGGCTCAACAGATAAAACCAAAAGGTGGTCATAGACCCTGTGATCATGTGAAAGATCCAAACCCTGAAAAGCTCAGACTGATAATTAATGACTCGATGTTGACATAACAAGATTGTTCTGACCGATCAAAATCCATCCATTAATCAGAAGAATTACTCACACCAGCCTAGTGATTACTATCAGTATCTCTACAAATTTTTGGAATCCAGCAAATGGCCAAACTTTGTTCATGTGGGTCAATCGATTAGCTAAGATTTTTTGCAGTGGAAGGAATAATTTCCAGTGGAAAGTTATTGTATGTATGGAGTTGTCAAGAGCAGGTCAGTTTGTCATCAAGTCTTAAGTGTATAATTAGTGTGGTCAAACTGAGTCACATGGCTAACGACTCAAAGATTATTAATCATTGACAGCAGTGATGTTATTATTTTACAAATAACCTGATGGCATCACTGTAAGGATTCACCTAATTATCTGTATCTGGACCTCTGTATCATTTTATAATATAGGTTAATCATTATTTTATGAATTGCATAATTTGGAAACATCCATGAGGATACATACATAGTGTTCCCATATATATATGTCAGTGTAGTGCTAAAGTAATGCCTTCTGTTATGTTCTATGTTTATTTAAAGATATAGATATTCAAAGCCCATCTTTAGAATTAGACTTAAGCTTCCTTGAAATAGCTAAGGAAAGGACCTTCAAATAGGAGAGGACATGCCCACATGACATGATGACCATAGCATGCTCGAAAGTGATTGACTATGTTTCTTGATTTCAATGTCATGTTATGTGCAGAATAAAGGAATAGGCTAGAGCCAGGATTTTATAGTGTTTTGCTGTCGTTTTGGAAACACAATCTTGCTATTTGTGCCAAAATGTAACAAAAATATAACCTTATAAAATGATTATCTCATCAGATAACAATCATAATAACAGATAGATCTTAAGGTGACCATAGACACTATGATCATGACGCACATCCATGCATACAGTGCTTCTGAACTACATAAATTCAGACATCAAAACAGACACCAAAATGTATGAAAAGTGTCTTGGTCTAAGACTTTTTTCATTACCCATAGCAATCAATCAGAGCTCCCTTGTATTGTTTCAGAGCACTATGTGAAATGAATGGGGAGCTCTGATTGGTTGCTATGGTCAATGAAGAAAGTCGTACATCGAGACAATTTTCATACATGAGGCCCTTAGTTCCCAAACCAGGCAACACAATTAATTCATACCACAGACAAGACAACATCATTAATTTAGCCCTCAGATCAGAGACCTATATTTACCTACTGCTTCTTGCATCCTGGTTGGGTCCTCCTCAGCTCTGGGCACTGACTGACCCTGGGCTGTTTGGCATAAGGAAGATTGTAGGTAATGGATAGAAAGTCATGTTGCTGAACAACATCAGGGCCCAGTGAGGTGGCACCTAGAGCTTAATAAAAACTACACAGGCAGCATATTACAGATTTGTATAGTACAGAGGTGGGTGAGGGTCTGTGGGACCCCATGTGGGTGAGGGTCTGTGGGACCCCATGTGGGTGAGAGACTGTTGAACCACATGTGGGTGAGGGTCTGTGGGACACCATGCGGATGAGGGTCTGTGGGACATCATGAGGGTGAGGGTCTGTGGGACCCCATGAGGGTGAGGGTCTGTGGGACCCCATGTGGGTGAGGGTCTGTGGGACACCATGTGGGTGAGAGACTGTTGAACCACATGTGGGTGAGGGTCTGTGGGACACCATGCGGGTGAGGGTCTGTGGGACCCTATGTGGGTGAGGGTCTGTAAGACCCCTAGCCTTGCAACATGAATGCAAGTGTGACTGCTGCAACCTTTGTAGTAATGCCACTGAGTACTTGGCAGGTTTTTGACTTTGTAGATTAGGAGGGATGATCATTTTAGGACTAAAGCTTCAGAAATCCAATCCATAACTTATGTTATTACATCTCTCTAGAAAGGCATCCATACCCCTCAACCATCACAGCATCTTGTGGCAGTAAAATTCCCTCTATCTGGTAATGGTGAAACCTTCTTTTCTTAAGAGGATAACTCCTTGTCATGGGAACAGGTTTAAGTGTAAAAAGCCTGTAAGGGTATGTTGCAGGGTGTATTTCAGCATGCAATTGTGCTGCAATACGCCTGAAATGCGCCCCGCAATTATGGTAATTCATGGCTCTCATAGAGAATACAACGCGTATTGCGCGCCAGGTGAAAAAAGTGACATCACTCCTTCCCAGCGTTTACGCGTCAGGGATGATAGAAGTCATTGGGCCCTCGCTGGCCAGTGCGTACTTCTAAAATACACAGCGTATTGCGTCACATACAACAGGCGCCACAATACTCCATGTGAACATACTCTAATAGTTAAAGTACTATTTTTCTGATAGAAGATGCTGTAGCTATCACTCTTTTCTGTGAAGCTGTAAGATATGCTCCATCTCCACCACGACATCCCCAACAAAATGCAATATCATCTTTGCACTAGCAGCAGACTGGGAACACCACGTGTTTTTAGATGATGACCCCAAGCACATAGTAAAGCATGTGCATAGAGCCAGTATGCATGACAAACCCATAGGCAGGTAATACGATCATGTACATCAGGTCTTTATGTGGTGTGAAAAATAGATCATGAAAGGTTTTACAACTTTCCTTTATATCTGACAGTTTTCACTTTTGGGGGGTGGTTCATTTTTGTCATGCTCAGTGAACATACATGCCTGTAATAGCTTTGATAAATTTTAGTGCACATCTGGAAGATTTTGTCCAAGCCCGAAGCCTACTTCTCACTACATAAGCCAAGAGCAACCTTCACTTATCCTCACAAGGCTGCCTGGACCTCCACATTTGGAACCAAACACACAGTCTTTTAAAAGGGAAATACATGCGGTGGTGGTGGCACATTTGCAGCGTGGCAACGACATGTCCAACGAATGTACCTGTGTTTTGGCTTGATTAGCAGTCAATACCAGCAAAACCACATCGATAACATTAATAATGGATGACATGCTTAATGGCTGTGTTGCTTTGCTGGCACAGTCACCAATTGCACTCCCTGTGGTTTTTGGCTGCATTGGGTTCACACCTGCAACCAACCTGTGTATTTCCCTAACACCTCTTCAGGGATTCTCTCTTAGAGTATGTTCACATGGGCTAATTTCGGTGTGCATTTCGCGTCATATTTGCGCTCTAATACAAGTGATTACGGTAGTCCATAGTTCTCATAGAGAACTATGGATTACGCCTCCTCTCCCCACTCGTACAATACTATCATGACATGAAATGACATGTCAATTACTTGTGACAAATACGTGCCGCGAGTAATGACTGTCAATGGGGTCGGCGGGCTGCTGGCCCCACAGTGCCGCAGGAGTACGCACGCATCAGCGTGACTCCCAAATCAACCGTTATCATTGCGGATGTACTGTACGTGCCACAATTACGCCGTGTGAACATAGCCTAAGTGTGGTGCTGTAGAAGCAGGGGTTCCAATAGGGCAGTATACTCAGTACTCCTGTCAGGACCCCTAATCAAAAAGGGGCCCACTGATATGTTAAAAAATAGGAACTAGTAATGGGTGGGGGCCCCATTTGATTTTGCCTATGGGACCCTGAAACGGTTAATAGATGACTGATGGCAGCCCTTTGTAGAAGATTGGCATCACCATGCATATCCTTCTTCAATACCAAGCTTTAACCCTGCGTTTGTCAGTAATTGTACCTCCAAAAATCCACCTGAATTACAAGTCACAGTGTATCAGCATAGTGTAGGCTCACTATCTGACGCAACGTCTACACAGCAATGTTAAAGTCCCATCCAAATTCTGACAGCATTCTAACATCGCCTGACTGTGTTTGTTGCCGCGGGTTTGTGCCCTGTACATTGAATGTATGGGAATCTGACAGCAATCCAGCGGAAGATCTGATAGGTTCGAAAATCTGCCGGAATCCAGAAAAAATCTGTTCTGTGTAGACTTCAGCTTGTTTTTTTATTGCTGTCTATGGGGCACAGGTTACATTTGGATTTTCAGCAGATTCTAAATACTGAATCCACTGAAAATCCGACTAACCTATGCTGTTTAGATTTAGCCTTACAGTTCTTACATCAAAACAGAGCATACATATAAAGAGTGCAACTTACACATATAAATTACAGGTGGATACAGTTCTGCAGGTGAGAATATACAGTTCACCCCAACACGGGTCAGTGAGGCACCGTTATGTATTTTAGCTAAAATTAAAGATTTAATGTGCTGCAGGGATGTGTATGCTCAATCTATAGAGAGGTTGCCTTTTATCACTTATACAACCCCCATCATTTTATGACATACATTTTTTGAAAAGCCATACGTCTATTCAATGGCAGAGGCAGCCAGCCAGGAGAGTATTCCCTTCCTATAAAGGCTTCCACATTTTGGCCAATTTTGTGACGTGATTATGTGCCCCTGGAACCATTGCCAGGTTTCTTTCAAGGTATTTTGGAGTAGGCAGGGTGGACACTAAGTAAAGGCAAACATAAAGGACCCTAAAGATTATTGAAACTCTTCTATTGAAGTCTAATGGGAAGTTTCTTTACACATTGTCAGTAGTCTGGCAAACAGTTGTTGCATAATTACTTCTGATGGATAATTTAGCCTAATTCACAGTGTCAGCCAAGAGCCTTTGTGTGTGCAACTCAAGGGATTCTCTGAATAGAAAGGAAAGACTAAAGAAAGGTCATTTTACTTGGCTGCATGTTGAATGAAGGGTTTTCAATGTTACAAATTTGCTTCTAGATAGGAGACAAAATATTGGAATTCATTTTTTGACTATTTTTAGATTATGTTTATGGCTCAGCACTAAGGGTGACATTTCCCAATACGCCAATGCCAGTTTTTTGGTCTACATTGCACTAAAACGTTTTGACCCATTTTTTGGGGATTAAAATGAACTTTATAAAAAAAAAGACCATTATATGCAGGAACAACCATTGAAAAATACGCTAAAAAAATTATGGCTGTGCGCCTCCAAACGAAGTGTGCCTTTTGAACAAGCACATCTTTACAAGTGTATATGTTTTAGGCCATTTCACATTTTACAAGTATGTGTTAGGCCTTTTATATACTTGTAAGATAAGCATTCCCCCTGCATGATTGCCTCAAAGGGGGCATTAAATACTCTTCCAAGAAAAGTTTTGTTCGCGATTTGCAAAAAGTGCACATAGCATATCTTAGAAGCAAATTTTTAATGCCCCCATCAAAGGCACATGTGCACGAGGTTTTTTCTTATCATTACAAGTTATGGAATGCCCTTTAAACATACTTGTAATTCCCTAACACATACTTTGAAAACCCTAAAACATATCCTTTTAATGATTTGGGTATGTCCTCAATAAACCAGTTGTTATGGATGGCACAAAGGCATATTTTTTGGGGCCCTTTTGTTTTTCAAGCAAGGTTCCCGATGCCAGATTTTTGATAGGGTCGGGCCCCTTTTTGGCGCCTTTACACCAAAAAAATGACGGGGGAACGGCCAATTTTTCAAAACCCCTCTCGCCCCAAAACGTTTTTTCAATTTAAGGTTTTTTTTTTTTGATTTTAATTGATTTTTTTGCAACCCCAATTTTTCGGTAAATGTCATCAATAATTTTTTTTCTAGGTTTGTCTATCTATCTGTCGTCGCTGTCTTCATTTATCATTGCTAAAGAGGCAAATTGTTTTTTAAAAAAAAATTTCCTTATTTAAAACCTTTTGTTAAACACAGAAAAACTAAGCACATAATATATTTGCCCTTTGTGCTGTCATCCATTCTATATTTTAATGAATACATACATAGTACTGTATATAGATATTACTATACTTTAATGAATACATACATAGTACTGTATATAGATATTACTATGAAAATAAATAATTATGCAGATGTTTAAGAAGCAAAGCATGCATTAGCATTTTCATTATCATCTTAGACATTGTTACCCCATAGAGATCAATGACCGCTATGTTAACATCCATCACAATTAACTGAACAGAGGAAACCAAAGCAAAAAGAGCCCAATGCACAACAGTCCCGGCAGAAACACTCTAAAAGATCACTTTCACAAAGCAATATTTAGCTCAGTATTTTGCATTTGTAAGCCAAAACCAGGAGTGAAGTGCAAATATTTCCATTCTACTTTTTTACTGAGTAAGTTCCTCTCCAGGTTCTGTCTTACAAATACTGATGCAGGGTTTTGCACCAACTTTCAGTATGGACAATGAGCATCCTGCAGATTGGTGGTTATGACTGACATCGGGCGTCGGGTGACAATTAGGAGCTACTCTTCAGTGCTTTGCCCGTTTCCTGGGCAATGCTCTGAATGGCAACCCAATAGAGAAGAGAAAAAGCAGTCTTAGGGTATGTTTACATGGCGTGTTGACTCCGTGTTGGGATGTTTTTTAGATACGTGTTGGGATCTGTGTTTTTGGCCCTAAATGGACCCAAACACGCATTTAACAATGAGCCGTATGACTTACATTTCTGTTAACGTAAAACACGCATTGGCCTTCAGACGAGTGATCACCTATGCATGCTTAACATGCATCTTTCTGATGCATCTTTTGGATCCATTCAAAGAATTGACATGTCAATTCTTGATCCTTTTGACGCAGCAGACGCCCTGTTTAAAACTATAGGGTGCGTTTCTGCTGCAGCCAAAAAGCATCCGAACACGCACCTTCGCATTGGATGCGTACTGGATGCATTTTGGATTTGGAGTTTGTGGCCGGTTTTTCAGATGGTTTGCGGTTTTGCAAACTGTCTGAAAAACCAGCCGCAAACTTTTACACCTTATACAAACAATCACTCCACACGTTTAAATCTGCACTTACCTCAGCCAAACAAGACTTCTTCACGACTCTCATATCCTCCCTGTCTCACAACCCCAGACAACTTTTTAACACCTTCAACTCTCTCCTGCATCCACCTGCACCTCCTCCCCCATCTCTCCTCTCAGCAGATGACTTTGCAACTTACTTCCAAAATAAAATAAATCTCATCAGACAAAGTTTCACCCCAAAGTCCTCTCTGCCCACCTCTATTCCTGCAGTGTTCCCACAGCCCACCTCTGCACCTGCTCATCACTAGTCCCCCCTAACTTGCTTCTCTCCTATCACTCCTGATAAGCTCTCCTCTCTACTGTCCAAATCGAACCTCACCACCTGTAGTCTTGACCCACTCCCATCCCATCCCACCTCATCCCTGACCTTAGTGCTGTCATCATCCCAGCCCTCACCCATCTCTTCAATCAGTCATTAACCTCTGGCATCTTCCTTTCCTCCTTTAAACACGCCAAGATCCCCCCTATCCTTAAGAAATCATCTCTGGACTCCTCCTGTCTGCCCAACTATTGCCCCATCTCACTGCTTCCATTTGCCTCTAAGCTCCTTGAACAGCATGTCCATCTTCAACTGTCCTCTCATCTCTCCACCAACTATCTATACTGGAACTCCCTGTCTCACAACCCCAGACAACTTTTTAACACCTGCACCTCTGAAAACCCATCTCTTCAGGATTGCCTATGACCAACATTAACCCTGTTGCACTGCTCTGCCCAGCAAACATGTCTGCCCCTCACCTACTGTTTCTTCTCTCCTTCCCTGTAGACTGTAAGCCCTCACGGACAGGGCCCTCTATCCCTCTATATCAGTTGTTAGTCATTTTTTGTCAGTTTGTAATTGTTTGACTAATGTTATTTATGTACCCGCCTCAAATGTACAGCGCCCTGGAATCAAGGGCGATCTAAAATAAATAATAATAATAATAATAACATGGCTCTATGGAAAACCTGTGCAGTGGGGACTGCTGCGCGGGTTTTGCATAGAGCCACATTATTATTATTATTATTTATTTTAAAACTTAATGTATTCTAAAACTTAATGTAGAGAAAACTGAATTCATTATCTTTCCACCGTCCCACTCCATCCCTCCACCCTGATCTCTCTATCATAGTCATGGCTCTACACTCTCACCGGTGCCGCAAGTCCACTGCCTTGGGATAACACTCGACTCTGCTTTGTCCTTCAAACCCCAAATCCAAACCCTTACCTCCACCTGCCGGCTCCACCTGAAAAACATCTCTCGCATCCACTCATTCCTTAACCCTGTCACTACAAAAATGCTTGTCCACGCCCTTGTCATCTCCCGCCTCGACTACTGCAACATCCTTCTCTGTGGCCTCCCATCCAGCACTCTCGCTCCCCTCCAATCCATTCTCAACTCTGCTGCCCGTCTTATCCATCTCTCTCCTCGCTACTCCTCTGCCTCTCCCCTCTGCCAATCCGTACACTGGCTACCCATTGCCCAGCGCATTAATTTCAAGTTACTAGCCCTGACCTACAAGGCTCTCCATAACCTCTCCCCTCCATACATCTCTGCTCTAATCTCCAGATACTCCCCCTCACGCAACCTCCGCTCCTCACAGGATCTTCTTCTCCACTCTCCTCTTGTCACCTCCTCAAACAACCGTCTCCAAGATTTCTCTCGTGCCTCCCCCATACTCTGGAACTCGCTGCCCCAACACCTCAGACTCTCCCCAACTTTCACCAGCTTCAAAAGCAACTTGAAAACCCATCTCTTCAGGATTGCCTATGACCTAGAATAACCCCACTGTCACTACACCCTCCACAAACATGTCTGCCCCTCACCTTCTGTCTCTTTCCCCCCTTCCTTGTAGATTGTAAGCCTTCGCGGGCAGGGCCCTCTCTCCCTCTGTACCTGTTAGTCAGAGATTGTCACTATTGTAAATGTTTGACTTATGTTATGTATGTAAGCCCCTGAATGTACAGCGCCCTGGAATCAATGGCGCTATAAAATAAATAATAATAATAATAATAATAATAATATATAGGGTTGTATGATAGAGGAGAGGAGCTGAGCTCTGTGATATATAAATTGGAGCAGTAAAAAGCAGAAAAAAAATCAAACCAAAAGTGAAACTCCCTCTATACAGATACTAATGCAGGGAAACCTGTCAATTACAGTATGTGGGTGAAGGAGGTAGAACGTCAACGGTCTCTTAAAGAGTTCTGTCAGGATTTTCTGTGTATTTTACTCAGAAATCCTGCTCCAAATCATATAATAGAGCTCAGCTTCTCTCCCTCTATCACCTCCTGTTCTCAAATAGGGTAGAATACACCACCTGGCAGGTTCTGTTTAAAGGGAACCTGTCACATTGAACATGCTATCTAATCTGCAGGCAACATCTTAGGCTATGGCAGTGACAAAATACCGGTCAGATTCTGATTAAGAGTCCGGACGGTATTTTATTGTCTTTTCAGTGGTTTTAGGGAACGGTTCTGTCCTCGGGTGGCCTTAGTGTCTGACAGGCATTTTTGGCCGCACACTCATACCAGAAGCGCTGTCAATCTCTAGGAAGATCGCCTACTGGACTTCTTATTCCAGAATACGCAGTAAATGAAATGAAGAGACTCCAAGTTCTGAATCTTTACCTACAAAGCTATAGATCAATCTGCTCAGCTCCTTCTGCTCCATAACTTGTTGCCTATAGATCATTAAAGGGGTTGTCTCACTACAAGGATTGCTTTTTATGTTAAATATCTTGCAAAAACAAGTCACTTTGCAATTTGTGTCCATTAACAGTATCCTACCTATTCCTAGATATCCCCTCTTGTATGGGCTGCATCAGCTCCTCAGGTCGCTACAGCTACAGATCTGTTTGATCTATCCTGATAGGCTGCCAACACTGGTTGCTATAGCTACAGACCTGGCTTCTACTGCAGCCTAGTGGAAGCCAGTAAACACGCCCCTGAATTCAAAGTTAAACCAAGAAAACAGGGCTGTGGTAAGATGAATCAATGTAGTGAGACAACCCCTTTAAAGGGGTATTCTCGTTTCATCATTTGGCAGCCGTTTATACTGGTTGCTAAGTAGAGCTTGTGAATTGGAGGGGCCTGTTTCTCCTCCCAGCAGGGCATATCTTATCTCTCTGCAGTCTCTCACACACAGTGATATATCCTGCAGATTATTACACCCCAGACCTCTACAGAACAAAACTATATGCTTTATATATTTGTGTTTACATGGGACTGCACATGATCTCTCTCTTTCTGCTGCAGGACCTCTGATCGCTGTCAGCAACAAACCCCGCACGCATACGTCGCACCTACCACTGATATCTCTCTTTCTCTCTCTTCGTCCATGCACACGGCCCCATGCGCGCCCCCATCTGTGACCTGTTTCCTGCATCCCCCCACATACGCGTTCCCTATTACGACCGGGGGTGGGTCTTGGGCGTAATCCGACCGGAGCTCTCACTTCGTTCCCAAGCAATAAACAAACAGCCCGTTCTCCTAAACCATAGCACTTTGCTTATAGTAACCAAGGACAGACATGCTTAGATTTTTGGTCCCCTCCTTTTGAACTATGATCTTTGTAGCGATAAAACCCCTTTAAGCATGGTGACTGTGACAGGTCCCCTTTAAATAAGTGGGCAGGCAAATATAGCTAATAATGCATTTTTTTAAACACCCAGCAGTCACTTTAATGAAAAGTAAAGAAAACTCTAAAGACTGACGCCTTCGTCATTGCACATAGCTAAGGATTTACACGAGTTCAGTCAACAATGTTTGTACTTATATCCAGTTTGCAAATAACACCTTTTCTAATTAGGCTTATTTCTGTTTGCCTTGGCTGTGTTGTCAATCAGAGTATGACTTGAGTCATTTTTGCAAAAGATGGACATTTCTATATTTGAGAACTGGGTCCTGCATATGAAGACACAAAATAATTGCCTTATTACAGGTCATAAAATAAGCACAACTCAGATGGCTGATTCTTCCAATAACAAGCTTTTCATTCAGGTTGCACAAGTAGTAGATTTCTGGTATAGGTAATGAGGGGGTATTTTACTTATCTATAAAGCCAAGTTTATAGGACTCTTTGTAAATGGCTTCCAGGTATATACCTCATAGGCCTCCTCTTAAAATCTTCTCTAAATGGAAAATTGTCCTGAAACGAGACAAAGTCTATGGAAAAGGGCTTATGAATCCCAGCTGCAGGAATAGTTTAATAATGAGATAAATGCTGTCCTTTACAAGTGACCTTTCACAGAGTTGTCTGGCGGGTTAAGAGTCACCAGGATAAGAATTCTTATTCAGATCTATTAGGGGTACAAGTAGACTTCATAGGGCACCACAGCAAATTGAGAAGGGTCCCTATCTCCAACTGACAGAAATCAAAACAGCAGCATAAGTAGCTATACCTAAAGGTATAAAAAGACTTCTATATATCAGAGAGTAGTAGTGCTAGATAGCACAAATGCAATATTCCCTATGAAAAGGTAGAATGTTCTTGCACCTGATTATGACCCCTAAATGTCTGGGCCCAAAATGACCCTATATGGCTGCTATGGCTATAGTTATGTCTATGGATCTACTGCAGTTTGGCTCGATATTTATATGGGATAGATTCTGACCATCATATAACTGATAGTTGGGTCATACTTGTTCCTGGCGAGTAAGTACTAGTTTGGACAAATTTGACTAAATTGACCACTTCACCCCATGATTAGAGGAAGAAAAAAAATATAGTCCCAAATTAATAGTGTTCTGTCAACTTCAATAAACTTCTAATTACTGTACATTTCACATTTAATCATGTTTTTTGGGGGGGCTAAATTTTAGATGGTAAAGGAGTTATGATAACTGTTGCATAAATAGTACGTTGGTGTGGCAGTATATTTCCAAAAGTGCTGTGCTATGGATTCAGGTAGTGCTGTTTCTGATTAATTAACCCCTTAAAGAGAACCTGTCACATAGTTTTTGCACCCCTGGCTGAGGACAGTACAAGGTGGTGCCAGACATGCTGTTTCCAGTGCTGTGTCCCTTATTCTGTAAGATGCTGTAGTTTTCGTGTATTTAATACTCAAATCTGCAGTTTTCAGCCAGAAGAGTCATTCGAAGAGTCCTTCAGAGTGCAGTTTTTTTCAAACCCCGCCCACCCGAGACTAGCCCCGCCCACCTCAACTGACAAACCTATTACTTTGAATAGGTAGAAACATGTGAATAACTGTCAGTGGGCGGAGCTAGCCTTTGGTGGGTGGAGCTAACACCTGCTCATGAATAAGATTTAAGGGATAAATGCTCTAAAACTGCTGCATCTTACAGAATAAGGGGCACAGTGCTGGGAACAGCAGGTCTGACACTAGCTTGTGCTGCCCTCAGCAAGGGGGGCACAACCTGTGTGACAGGTTCCCTTTAAGCCGAACACCTGAAAAGTAGTTAATGACCAGAACATTTTTTTAGTTTTTGCCTCCTTGTGTTTCAACAGTTGTAAATTTTTTATTTTTTCAATGACGCAGTTTTATGGGGCCTCGTTTTATTCGAGACAAGTTGTACTTTATGGAGGAATAGTTTAAGTTCACTTATAAATAATTGCAGAATTTTTTTTTATTTTTAAAAAATGTATTTTTTAATTTTTTTTAACACCATTCACATTTCACACGTAATAACTTGTTAGATAAATTCAACAGGTTATTCCGGTTGTGTGGATACCTAATATGTGTAGGATTCTTTTGTGTGTGTAATACATGTACAATTATTTTTTATTAAATATTTATTTTTATTTTTTTGTTCATTTTTTTACACTTTTTCTGTTTGTTTTTTTTCCTTTTTTTAAAAAAAAAAAAATCCCATGAAGGGAGAACTGTTTTACATTTTTCTTTTTTTACACTTGGTAATGTATTAGCATATTCATACATACTAATACATTATAATCTGTGTCAGTCTGACACAGGCAGTGATCAGGATAGCACACAAAAAGATGGTTTGGACGAAAGCATAGTAAAAGCAGGAATCAGCGTTATTCCAGAGTGAGAGACACCATCACTACGTTTCGGCCTGTCAGTGCATGGCTTTTTTCAAGCAGCAAAGTTTTTGTTTTTTGGCAGGACAGCACACAGTCTGCCCTGGTCAATGGCTTGATACACAGACAGCCTGGGCTACTCTAGGTCCCGAGGGCTGACTGTGCAGCCGTTCCCCGGGCTCTGTCGGGTGACCAGGTGTTCCGATCACCCAACAGAGCAGGGAAACCCTTTGATTGTGCTGCGGTGACGATCCACTGCAATCAAGGGTTAAAGCACCGGGGTGCAGAAGTTCCCCCATTCCCCGGTGCTCGTAAGAGATGCTCTGGGATCAGGGCTGTGTAGTACAGCCCCGATCTCAGCGCAGCTGCGGCGCCCGGAGCTGCAAACTCCGAAGTCTGCAGCGACGCCAAAAGACTTCGCTGCAGGCGAACGACCTGCACCAGCCGACGCTAAAAGTCGTCGGGCGGTCGTTAAGGAGTTAATGATACACTTCCTTTTTTTGTGGAAAAAGGCTGAATAATTTTTCTGTAATTTGCCGACAAAATTCGAGTACTGCCAAACCAACCTAAAGTGCAACACTGGATAGCAACAATAAATACCTTGTATAATTCAATGACAGCCTATGGTAATTAATTGCACCGTCAATAATATGATTTGTCTATACTGATATATGCGGGAAGGCACATGACTTATGCTTGCTATGAATATACAGGTGTGTCCAACCTCAACCTTTTCTTGAAATGCTTTAGGTTGGACAATTTGTCCTGGTACCATTATAATATAACCATGTGCCATCCAGTAGGAAAACATATATGTTGCATTTGTCCCATTTGTGATGGATGGCTGATCAATGTCCAATGGAGACCATATACAGCAATCAAAAGGCACAAAGGAACTATTGGAAAAGCATTTCTGCTACTTTGAACATTTTTTTGAAGGTTTTTAGTGTACATTTTCATCAAACTTTAATAAGCCCACCTGCAAATCAACAAGTCGACCTCAAAAAAACAATATTTGGTCAGCACATCCAAAAAGTTTTTGGATGTGCAGCCCAAATATTGTTTTTTAGATTGTTTGTATGGGGGAGTGGCTGCCCCCGCTTTGTCTTTTGCACTCCGCCCACCTGAACAGGCTTTTAAATCAGTGCAGAGTCGCTTGTAGCTGGAATCTACTCACCCTGAAATGTGGATGTTTGAACAGGCACTACAAGAGGTAACATATAAGCATAAGTTCCCACCTGTATTGAAGTCTTCTTGTTGAATGTCAGGTGGGCTTATTACAGTTTTGATCAAAAATATAAACTAAGAACCTCAAATTATTATGTATTCAAAATAGCAGAAATGCTTTTACAATGGTTCCTATGTGCCTTTTGATTGCTTTTTAGTGCTAGTAATGTGCTGCTGATATTGGATTGAGCTTGTATTTTGCTGCCACACCAGTGTGCACCGATGTTCATTTTTTTCCAAAAACTTTTTGGATGTGCAGACAAAAATATTGTTTTTTTACAATGGAGACCATATGTCAGAGGTGTATGGTTTTTTCATAGTAAGATAGTAGATAAGGATGGAAAAGGACACATATCCATCAAGTCCAGCCTATAATTGGATTGTTTTGATCCATAGGAAGGAGAAAAAAAACCTATATGACAGATTCCAATTGCAGCATATATCTCAGGATATGTCAGGTTTAGAAAGGTTAATGAGGAATACATCTGCTAAATTATATATTATAAGCTGCCCAGTTTGCTCCATTCTTTCCAATTTAATAGTTGTTACAGGTCAGGGCAACAGGTAACTCTAAACCTCAACTATACCCACATATCAGATAGATATACAGATGGAATACCCATAAAAAGTAATATATGCTTAACAGTAGGAGGCGCATTATTCTGTACCACACACCACAGCTGAAACAGAACCCTTTTTTTGGTGAGACCAGGTGAAGCAGTTGATCACATGAGGCTTAAACTATGGTCTGAAAAACTGAGCAGCCATTAAGAATCAATATTCATAACAGTTAAAACTTCAGCTTACCTGCAAACAGTGTATTTGTACACTAGTGGTCGGCATACAGATGACTGCTCCATTTGGCGTCACCCGCGAGGAAGCTGTATATGAACCATTGATTATCTCACCCTCTTCCATTGCAAAATAAAATCATGCATCAAATGCAGTGAATATCACAGCCAGGGGCGTAACTAGGGAAGCCTGGGCCCCAAAGCAAACTTTTGGATGAACCCCCCTCCTCCCCCCACTTCCCTGACTACGAACATTTACCGGGACCTCTTAAGTCATGCAGTTACAAGATAATACAAGGAGTGAACAACTCACCATAGATATCTCCATCATACTGTTACCAGACAAATCCCACTGTACCCATATTAATATTACCAATAACGTTACTACATATGGACCGGATTATACTGCCAGAACAAGACCACAAATTACCACCACATAGTGACTAATACCCCTATACTATTAATGAATAAAGATCAATATTACTACCATATAGTGGTATATCCCATAGTACACAGGTGCCCTACAGACTGTATATTACCACCATACAATGACCATATAGTGGTAGACACCAGTGTACACAGAATCTGCAGACATATAAGTGATTACAGTGCAGTTACATCTTGTGACTCACAGGTGACGTTTCTCTACCAAGTCGTTGACTTTCCCTTTTGTTCTGCATCTGGTCCCGACCACCATGATGACTTCTCCTGGCCTCTCATCCCTGCAGATTTGGACACAAATATCTTAGAATCGCCACTTTTTCACCACCTCACCCCCTGCCCCCCACCTCTGTACAAACATCCCAAGGGTGGCAGGGCAGGTACAGGCCATAGCTTAGATGCCCAGTCTTCTATAGGGGAGAAACAGAGAATTTACCCGCTGGAGATTGTGTTACAGATATGGCCTGTACCCCACCTAATCATATAAGCAGGTAGACTCCCATTAGGTTGGTAGGCCCTAGGTAGGTAGGCTAGTAGACTTGAGGTAGGTAGGTAGTACATAGGCCCCAGGTAGGTAGATCCTAGGTAGGTAGGCAGTAGTCAGGCAGGTCTCAATTAGGTAGGCAGTATTTAGGCCCCAGGTAGGTAGGTATGCTGTAGGTGGGCCCCAGGTAAATAGGCTATAGGGGGGACCCAAATAGGCAGGCAGGCAGGCTTTAGGTAGGCTATAAGGGCCATATAGATAGGCATGTAGAGTTTAGGTAGCTATAGGGGGCTAAATAGGTAGACAGTCAGGTTTTAGGTAGTTATAGGGAGTCATACAGATAGACAGGGGTTAGATGGGTTATAGGGGCCATATAAGTAGGTAGGCAGGGTTTAGGTAGCTATAGGGGCCCCATTTAAGTAGACAGGCAGGCTTTAGGGGGCTATATAGGTAGGCAAGCTTTAGGGAGGCTATAGGGGCTATACAAGCAGGCTTTAGGGGGGCTATAGGGCTATATAAGCAGGCTTAGTGGGGTATATAGGCAGGGGGGCTATATAGGTAGGCTTAGGGGGATATATAGGTAGGCTTAGGGGGATATATAGGCAGGCAGGGGGGCTATATAGGTAGGCTGAGGGGGATATATAGGCAGGCCGGGGCGCTCTATAGGCAGGCTGGGGTATATAGGCCGGCTTCAGGGGGGGCTATATAGGCAGGCTGGGGTATATAGGCAGGCTTCAGGGGGGACTATATAGGCAGACTGGGGTATATAGGCAAGTTTCAGGGGGCACTATATAGGCAGGCGGGGGTATATGGGCAGGCTGGGGTATATAGGCAGGCTGGGTATATAGGCAGGCTGGGGTATATAGGTAGGCTGGGGTATATAGGTAGGAAGGGGGTTTATAGGTAGGCTGGGGTTATATAGGCAGGCTGGGGTATATAGGCAGGCAGGGGTATATAGCCAGGCGGGGGGATATAGGCAGGCTGGGGTATATTGTCAGGCAGGGGTATATAGACAGACAGGCTGGGGTATACTGGCAGGCAGGGGTATATAGACAGGCAGGCTGGGGTATATAGACAGGCAGGGGTATATAGACAGGCAGGCTGGGGGATATAGACAGGCAGGCTGGGGGATATAGACAGGCAGGCTGGGGTATACTGGCAGGCAGAGGTATATAGACAGGCAGGCTGGGGTATATAGACAGGCAGGCTGGGGTATACTGGCAGGCAGGCTGGGGTATATAGACAGGCAGGCTGGTGTATACTGGCAGGCAGGCTGGGGTATATAGACAGGCAGGCTGGGGTATACTGGCAGGCAGGGGTATATAGACAGGCAGGCTGGGGTATTAAGACAGGCATGCTGGGGTAGATCGACAGGCAGGCTGGGGTATACTGGCAGGCAGGGGTATATAGACAGGCAGGCTGGGGTATACTGGCAGGCAGGGGGCAGCACTTCCTCTGAACACTCGGGCCGGAGGGATGCGCCGGGCCCCTCAGATCCGCACCCGCCGCAGTGAACTTTTAAGTTCACTGACGGCGGGCCCAGGAGCGGCATTACCAAGGTAGCAGACATGGTAGCGGCTGCCCTGAGGCGTGGGCCCCCTAAGCGCCGGGGGCCCCGTGGCAGTTGCTTCGTCTGCTACCCCGGTAATTACGCCCCTGATTACAGTGTATTTAAAGTATAACAGTATTCATAGTGCATAGAGCCCCCACAAACTAATGAATGGAAACTGAAACAGCTTAAGCAACAATAATTAAAAAACCTGTGGTCACTCCTAATAAGTCTGTTACAGTAAATCCTTGTGCTCCCTGTGAAATAACAATTCTGGGTATAACCTCTTATAACTCTGTGCTGCTCCTCCTAAAATCTCCTCCTAAAATCTGCCAGCTGGGTGTTACCAGTTGGGTGTGTATCCTGCACAGTCTCCCTTTTCCAATCAGTACTGACATTAGTGTGGACACCCGACAGTTGTTAACACCCATCTGACAGATTCAGTAAGACATTTCAATAAGAAATAACAGGACCGCACAACCTTGAGTTATGAGATAAGATGCTGCAGAATTGTTATTTTTTAGGGAACACAAGTATTTACTAGAACAGGCATATCAGAAAATGTCATAGGTCCGCTATAAAGGAATGTTTTATAAGGCCTTTTATCAGAGCTTACATAGCAATGCTACCGTAGATAGCACAAAGCTACAAACTTGTTATTCTTTAAAAAAAAAGATATGTTTTTGCATAGGCCTCTTCAAATTGCCCTATAGCTATGGCTGCTACATTAAAGCATTGTTGGAGTGGCAACCTAATAAAATTCATTCATTTATCTATTTATTTATTTTTTTAGCTTTTTTTTAGTTTTGTTAGACTACCAATCTCAGTATATTTTGCCTGCTAAGTTTGACCCTATTAAAATGAAAACTATAGAGAAAGATACATTCACAGTATGGACCTTAACACAAAAGAAACTACCCCACAGAAAAAAACTTTGAAATTCATAGTAGTAATGGTATGTAGTTTAAAATCTAACTTGTAATTACTTCTAATAAAATCACAAAATCTCTGCATACCACTTAGTAGCAATCATAGACAACATTATACATGTCAGAATTCATTAAAGGGGTTTTGCCACGAAATAAAATTGACGTGGGACGTTTGAAAACTAAATAATAAACATTTTCACCATTTATCATTATTAAAAATTCTGCACCGTTTTTGTTTTAGATGCTCCTTTAGTGATCCATTGTTTACAACTCATCTACAGGGGATACAACCAGGGCTGTGAGCTTCTCAGTCCTGGTCAGACATGCTCAGATATTACCTCTCTTCTCAGGCAGCTTCTGAGTGTTCAAATCCCGGCTACTGTCATTCTACTCCTGTCCTTTGGACTAGGTAGTAATAATTCAAACAGTGCAAATAAAAAAAAAGAAACCTCAATGAGGTCTGTGAGGAAAAAAAGAGGAAAAAAAAACCACAGGTTAAGTTCCTGCAGGGGTTTGAACCAAGGACCCTTGTGCTGTAAAGCAAAAATGTTACCTCAGAGCTACAGTGAACATAATTACAATTCTATACATAAACAGACCTTTCTTTCACTAGAGAGAGGAAAGGCCTGGTGATGTCAGCCTGCTGAGTCACATGATAGGCAATTCAAACAAATCACACACGCCCCCTTCTGAGCACACAGAGCTGAAGAGCTGGATGCAGGAGGTATTAAATAAGATTGTGGCAAAACCCTTTTAAGCATCAGTCATGACAGATAGACTCACGATTCCGTAACTATGCCATTTCCATGGTTCCATAGGGTGTTCTTAAGATGACGGTATTCCGGATAACTGAGGGGAAGATCACCAAAGAATAGGTATATACAAAACCTTTCCCTATTAAAGACCACATAAAACTGTCTAGATATACGTTATTGCAGAGTAATTTCCCCAACCGGGCGATTACTCTGACATTCATCATGTCAGTCCATTGAGCATTCACCACGTTAGTCCATTAAGTCACTTTTTGTGGTCTGTATTGGCCAGACCTGAGTTTTTCCCCTTGTTGTGTTACCCAGTTGGGGTAACTTATGATAGTGATATGAAGCCAATAACTTTCTTCTCCCCTGAGGAACCATATAAATTTATAAAAGGGCGAAACAAGTCTGGAGTTTTTTTGTGGGGGCCATCTGTATGTTTTCTATAGAGGAACATACATTTTATCAGATGATTTTGAACAATTCTGATTCTCTTATGGGTGTTTGGTTTCTGGAACAAAAATACATGATTGAAAGTAAAATAAATGTTTTTAACCGGAAAACCATTTAAAATGACATATGAGTTTTTACATTATGTATGGTCAATGTAGAAAGTGTACACAACTCTGATAGAGATCACTTATAAAATAGTTCTCCTCAAAACACTGAACACTTTAAGATCCTTTAAAGGGAATGTGCCATCAAAAAATGACTTATTGTTTAACTCCCATTTTTATGTTAAACACATTTTTTAGGAATTTTTGGCTATTTTTTTTACATTTTCCATATCACTTTCAGTATTTTTTTATTGATTCTTAAGTCCTGCAGTTTTTGCTTTGGCCACTAAGCCCAATAATAGTCTGACACTTCCTGTTCTGTAGAGGGAGATTTTCAGTGTCTGCTCATTATCAGCACAAAGAGGGTCAAACTGAAAGGAGACACCAATGTGTATAGATAACACAGGATCTACCAGTCACAAGAGGAGATGTCACACCTCCCCCTCTAACCTCCCTGCACACTAATTTCTTCCCAGGTCACAGAGCATGACTAGAAAACTCTCCTATAGAAGTCTATGGGACAGAGTCAGTCTTAAGACTCCTATGTGCATGAAGCTGCTGTAAAGTATCTCTCTGACTGCTGTTAAAGCAGTGCAAGCAAGAATGTGTTCCACACAATCATATATAGACGGCCGAATAGAGAAATCTACAATCAGGAAATAAAAACGGCTCAGAGGAAAAGAATATGGATCAGAGGCTTGATTTAATAAGTAAAAAAAAAAATTTGCGACAGATTCCCTTTAATACTTACTTTTTTGTATCTTTTTGCATTTTAAGAATCAATGCCGGACTTCCCAATTGACTCAAACAATGGAAACTGTGGTGGAGCTGCGAGCGGTAAGTTTTGCTCTTATTATCACTTTTATAACCTTCACTATAAGGGTGTTGGGATTTGTTTGCTAGTATATCTTAGTTGAGCTTTATCTTATCACATTTTCCATGGACAGACTATTTTATTTTGGTCAGGAAGTGATTCATGATCCAAAATGTTCTTATGCAACAATAAAATTCCCATTGTTTGATGTTTCTTTGTGTTTTGACTGCACCTTTAGCATGTATTTATGTTGCTCACAGATACCATAAGAGTGAGTCAGTTGCTCATATTTTCTCAACTCTTTGTAGTTATTTGTGACTGGCACTGAAGGGGTTTTACAGGATTAGGAAAACATTGCTAGGTTACATAGTTACATATTTTAAAGGATGAAAAAAGACAGACGTCCATCTAATTCAGCCTAGTGTTCTACAGTGTTGATCCAGAGGAAGGCAAAAAAACTAATGAGATAGAAGCCAATTGTCCTCATTTTAGGGAAAAAAATTCCTTCTCAATTCCAATCAGGCAATCGGAATAATCCCTGGATCAATGGTTCTTCTCCACAATCCTGGTCACTATAACTTGTGATATTATCAATCTCTAGAGATGCTTTCAGAGCAATGTTTAACTCTTTTAGTGAATTCACCATGACAAGTTTGTCTGGCAGAGAGTTCCACAGTCTCACTGCTCTATCTACACAGCACGGGTTTTTCATTGGATTTACGGCAGATTCAGTATTTGGAATCCGCTGAAAATCCGACTGTACCCATGCTGTAGTCTCAACAGCACAGATTTTTTACGGTCCGTTTTAAAATCCACCATATTCCAGCAGATTTTCAAACCTGCTGGATCTTCCGCAGATCCGGAAACCGACTGTGGTTTTGAGCTTAAAGGGGATGTATCGCTTCCTTAGTTCGGCTGATTCACACTGCTCTCAGCTTCTCAACTCTGGAAATGCAGGGGCGTTTCTTCCCCTCCCAGCTGGGTGACATCATCCCCCCCTTCACTGTGCATGCGGGCTCCCGAGACTCCCCCCCCTCCCCTTTCTGAGTCCACATGTCACTGGGGTCTTTCCCTGCAGTCTTATTTTTGTTTAAAAGCTGTATACATTACCCCAGGCTGCATTCAATCTAGACTGAACTTTTCTCCTCTCACAGCTGGAGATGCTCTATGAACGGCACAGATCTCGCTTCTATGCAGGAGAGTTAGGCACCGGGACAAAACTGTTATGTTTTCTCATTGTGGAATCTGTTGCCGTCTGTTTCTGCTGGGTGTGGAGAGAGAAAATGCTACGGCCCCTAACTCTGAGTCAGGCAAGGATCGCCACAAATTGTGCTATTTCCTGATTGTGTAAGCCCTTCAAATGTTTAAATTTTGTTTCTTCTGCCTGCATAAAGTGAAAATGTGACGGTCCCTTACTCTGAGTGAGAGACACAGCTCCGTGAATTCGACCGGGGCTGTACAGAATGTAAATGAGCTCTCAGCTAGTGAAATGCAAGGAGGGGGGATCAGGAGGGATTCGACCAGGACTGGATATCAGTGTAAACAAAAACACAAGATAAGGAATACTGTGAATACAAGACAGCTTTGCTAATGACAGCCAATTGCAAAGTTGCTTGTTTTCACTGTCCCCTTATTCTGAAGACCATTTAATGAAATGATAAAACCCCTTTAAATCTGCACCAAAAAAACACGGTCCAGCGATGCTAAAATGCCATTGGATTTCGGACAGTATTTTAACATTTCTGTGTAGACATAGCCTTACAGTAAAGAATCCCTTTCTATGTTTATGTAGAAACTTTCTTTCCTCCTGGCGTAGAGGATGCCCCCTTGTTCTCAATACAGTCCTGGGTATAAAAAATCATGAGAGAGATCTCTATATTGACCTTTAATAAGTTTAGAGCAAGCCATATTTCTCTAAACTAAATAACCCTAATCTTGCTAATCTTTCTGGGTATTGCAGTCCACCCAGTCCTTTTATTATTTTTGTTGCCCGCCTTTGAACCTGTTCAAGCTCTGCAATGTCTGTCCTGTGAACTGGTGCCCAAAACTGTACACAATATTCCATGTGTGGTCTGACCAAAAACACAGACTTAAAGGGGTTGTCTCACTAATAGCTTTCAGCCTCTGTCTGTGAATGGGAGTTGAATTGAGGGGCGTGCTAGCTTCTCTGCCTCTTCCCCCCCTCCCTCTTCCCCCGCCCTCTTCCCCCCTCCTCTCAGCACACAGGCAGCTATCCGGGATTGCTGCTAGAGTTAACCCTGTGTGTGCCTGCCTAGAGAGGTCTATGATTGCTAATAGCAGAACAGCTTACATATCTCCACATCTGCTTAGCTTACATATCTCCACATCTCCAGCAACAACAAACAAACCCTCTCAGAACAGAGGCAGAAAAGCTGCAAAGTGTTACTCAGGATGTGTCCCTAGTACAGCATGAACTGTTCACAATCTGTATAGTATTATTATAGTTACAGCTCCACAGACATCATGATTATAGTAACAAACAGGGTCACTGCTGTCACATCTATTGATCAGCCTCATCTCTGCTCAATCTGTGTAGAGAGCAGGAGGAAGCAGGCACACACAGGGTTAATCCAGGCAGTATGGACATAGAAGCCAGAGTCCTCCCTCCTCCTCCCTCCACTACAGAAGCATTCTGTGCGGGAGGGGCTCTCTGCTCCGACCTGTCTTCAAAGGTGATGAGTCATTGAGACCTGACAGCCAGTAAGATAAGGATCAACAGGTCGGCTGCTATAGAAATTTGAGAAGCTGAGGCACTCCTATGAACAGGGCTAGCTCAAAATCAGTAGGACATTTGTAATGAACATATATTGCAAAGCTGCTTGTTTTTTAAAGATCTTTTAATTAAAACCCAATCATTGTAGCGAGACAACCCCTTTAAGGCCATACTTACAGTTCAATGGCTGGACAATAGACTAAGAACAGTATGAGGCAATATAAGCCCTAATGCTACTTTGGAGAAATATAATAGGTGCAGATAACTAATGAGCAGTAGCTCACACACCCGTCCTCTAGGAGGGCAACTGAATAATAGAAAACTGCACATTGGATAAGTACAAGTTCATACCAGCATGCAGAAGAGCCACAACATTATACAAGTGGAGACTGCACAAATGCAAAAATAGTGATAAGACAACCACTCACATGCCTACTATGTATGAAGGGGTAGTTGCTAGTATAAAAATTGAATACAGATAATGTGAAACAAAGGGTGTCATTTATACAGTTATGTGTGGTGCACAGAGCTGTCTTACAACCTATGACGCTTCTACTATTCTATTGGGTGGGTTGCCCAGCACATTTCAGGTATGCAACACAAAATACTGACACCTTCTGCTCTCCAGTATTTAGGGCAAAATTACATACTGGAAAAATATCAAATATGAGGTATTAGTTGATACAGTGGCCACTATATTCGCAAGCTTACATCCCGTGTCAAGGGTCCTTTTTTTCTTATGAGTCTCTATGCTAACAATTTACAGAAAAATTACAGACCATGTGTGATCTAACTAGGAATTTGTGTAATAGAAAAATGATGTTCTCATCGTGTGCATCTATGTTCCTTTTAATATATTTCATGATGTTATGCGCATTGGCAGCTACTGTCTGAAACTGGCTGCTACAGTTAAGTTTACTGTCAACTATGATTTCCAAGTCCTTTTCCATGTTGGTTTTACCCAAAGTTTTTCCATTTAATAAGTATTCAGAAAATGGGTTTTCTCCTCCTATGTGTTCAACCTTGCATTTATCAGTGTTAAGAACCTCATTAATTACGTTTATATTCTACACATCGGGACTTTTAACTGTTCGGGTTCTGTTATAGGCGAAATCATCTTTCTGTTCCTTTTTACTAACATTATAATTGGCTGAGGTTGTCTTTATAGAAATTTCTAATTTTTATGTTTTCTTGGGTTGTGTTATTTTTTTCTTTATGTTATATTTATGGCTGGTCTAAAAATTAGTGGTCAAAAAAAATCTTGTGCGGCGCTCTTAGGTTGGACCCGCACATTTGTGACATGGGACCAGCTGTATATTACAGTTGGCCCCATGCTGCATCACATCTGTCACATTAATTAACCCGAAAAAAAAACAGACACAGAATTGTGATTTCTGTTCATCCTGCAGCTCATAAAATGAAATAAAGGTGATAAAAAATAAATGCTAAAGTGGTACCAATTAAAATGTCAGTTCATACCGCAAAAAAAAGCCCTTACACACCTCTGTATATGAAAAAATAAAAAGTTATGGCTATCATAAGATAGCAATGCATAAATATTGTTTTAACACTGAAAACACTTTTTTAAAGCACTTCAACATAAAAAGAACTATATAAATTGGGTTTCGCCATAATCATTGCGGCCCACAGAGTGAAACTAACTTGTCACGTATATTGCACAGAGAGCGCTGTTGAAAATAAAAAATACTATAGGAATTGCAGTTATTTTCGAGTCATCTGTGCCTTTCCAATAAAGTCTCGCGATCTTAAAAGTGATGCAAAAAAGCCTTGTCCCCCGCAAGTGTGACCACAGATCTAAAAAGTCAACTGTATCTTGGATAAACACAACATAATTATTAGCATCTTTCGTGCACTACAAAGGAAAATAAAAACAGTTCTTGGGCATGCTCACTGACACTATGTAGAGCGATGCAAAAACAATTGTTACATTTCTGATACAAGTCTCTTGAGTTATGTGTAAAGCACTCAATACATAATATCTCTGAGCGTTATGACTGATGAGTAAAGCTAGCATGTCATTTATACCGTGTAAATTGAAAATGAAAAATAAAACAATATCACTCTACCAGGATTGCTTCTATTTATGTTCAAGATATACCTCACAAAAATCTAATAAAGTGATCACCAGATAGCATCTATGAATCCTATAATGATTGCAATAAAAACTCAAAATCAATCGCCGCAAAAATAGTCAAGCCTATAATCAGCTTTGTTTACAGAAAAATTACATAAAAAGACATAAAAACACGACTTTTTATACACACATTTCTTTTGTGTAAAAGTAATAAAACATAAAAAAATTATATAAAATTTATATCATTACAATTGTACCGACCGTATAGTAAAGTTATCCAGTCATTTTACTGATCAGTGAATTTTTACTGTAATAACGACAGCCCCAACCCCCCCCGCAAATACATTGGCAGAACTATAATTCCCCCCCCCATTTTCAGGGCCCAATGCTAAAAAAAACTATGGAACACCTGTGCACCCAAAATGCACAATACACCCCTAGATGAGATCCATGAGGGGTGTTGAAACCAAAATAAGGTGACTTCTGAAAGCTTTCACTTGTTCTAGTACTTTGGGAGCTTTGCAAATGCGACATTGCACCAACCAAAATCTGCGTTCTAAAAGCCAAATAGTGATCCCTCCTTTGTATGTCCTGCCATATGCCCAAACAGCACCCACATATAGGGTGTAGCTGAACTTGGAATAAATTGTGTATAAAATTTTGGGGTGCTTTTTTCCTAGGATTCCTTGTAAAAATTAAACATTTTTAGCTAAAATTGCTGATTGTTGGAATTTTTTTTTTCTGCCTAACACTAAAAAAAATTGTGAAACACCTACGGGGTCGATATACTCAGTACTACCCTTGTGTTAATCTTTGTCCTTAAAGGTGGTGTCTGGTTGTATGTGTTGTTATTGGTGACTGTTTTAGGGGTTGGCGCATTTAAGTTTTTGTGCACCTTATACAGTAAAGGAAAAAACATGATCCAGCAATCCTTAAAACTGGAGTCTTCCTTTATTTGTCAGAAAATTAAAAACGTGGCATATAATGAAACGACCTAGGGAAACTGCTGATGCGTTTCAGGCACAAGGCCCTTAATCATAGCATAGTGTTCTGACTACGCCCATACACATATATACCTATATGGTAACAACCCAACCCACTCTCACCTGTGCAGGTGCACCTACCAACATTGATCAGAGCGGCACGTCATATCCACCAAATTGAAAGCAGTGCATAGAGTGACAAACCACTCCTCGATGCCAGAGCGACCTGTTTCGAGGAAACCTTAGACACTGCAATAGCGACATCCAGAGTCCGGAGAACCCTACACACCTTCTAGCCATCAGAAGTTAAGTGGCTATATAAAAAAACTAACTTACTGCCCAGATCAACAGAAAGAAGATCGCACACAAATAGCTCATTAGAAAGAAGAGCCACACTGAATATAAGTGCACAAAACAAAACATACGAAAAGAAAAGCAGAAAAGAACAAACAAAAAACCATTTGCATATACACTAAAAAGCAAAAACAGTATAAAATTGTTCAACACAAAATTGCAAGACCAATACCACAAACAAATGCAATACTTATATACAGATATAAATGAGAATTAATAATGAAAAAGAACCTCATTTCTCATATTGAGACCACGAGGGAACACAGTGTCTAGCGGTATTATCCACGACGATTCCTCATTGTGCCTACATCGCTATGTTTAGATAAGGTCTCCTGCCGCCGTTTGAGAATTCCGTAATTTGCTTCATCAATGCCTTGTGAAGTCTATCTGGCTAGGAGAGACGAGTCATGCCGAAATAATAAGTGTAAGTGCAGATGTAGAAATGGTCTTTACCCAAAGTGTTTTTTTATTTAATTGAGTATGCTCTAACGATGCCGCGATGTGTTTTAATTTTCTCATAAGTGCTGAACCTGCTAATATAATGCACAAAATGTGCATTCTATGATATGCACAACTGATGTAGAATTGCAATTCAGATATTGTTTAATGCTATATTGAACATCATGAATGATCAAAATTGAAGTGGGTTGGAAATATTAACATGTTTTGCATGGATACAATCCGCATCGAAAAAAACAGCATGATGTAACCATAATAACGACTGGAACAAAATGAGTTTGGAGAAAGAATATTTGCCAATGTATTTGGACGTTTGGACACAATCGACATCCATCTTGAAGAATTTAATTTAATCGTTGATTTTCAGATAAAATTGGGGGATATCTAGTCCATTTTTGTTTGATTTGGGAGATTTGTGTGGTCTATAGTATCTATGTATTGTGGTGGGTATGTTAGTGCCCAGTTCCGGGACCCTGTGAATAGTGTGGGGGGTTTGTCGGGGTGGGCTTCTCGCGTTCCCCAAATCTTCAATTTAAGGATTTTGTGGAAGACTCCCATATCTGTGCTCTTTGGGGTCCTTTTGTACGGTGCTGCTGATTTGATTTTTGTAAACCGTCGGACTGTTCTACGGAGCACTCATAAATGAGGACATATTGGGTCGGTATCTGAGACTCATTGGTCGGCCAGTGTGCTTTAGACCCCTCTTATGAATTGCTCATCGATGCTCATGTCTTGACCTCATCTAACTCCTGATAACAACCCGGTGACGGCTCGTCCCATGGCGTGTGCTGTTGGATGTCAGCAGTGCCTGTGGCCCTTATCCTAATCAAGTCAATCAGTTTAATTTTAACACACAGACTGGACTCCAATGAACGGTGTAGAACCACATCCTCCGAAGGACTACCATGATCAGAAGGAAATCGGACATGCCATAGTCATTGAACATGGCTGTTGTTGACTGAAAGATAAGCTCTTGACGTGGTTTATGATTGACAATATTGTGTGCACGTTCCAGAATCCACTTAGGATAACCTTTCCTACGAAGGCGATTTTTTATGGCTAGTGCCTCCAATTTGAAGCCACTGTCATGAGTGCAATTACGTTTCGCATGTCTTAATTCGCCTATTGCAATAGAGTGAAGTGTATGTCTCGGGTGACTACTAGTATAATGAAGAATGGTATTACCTGAAATTTCTTTGATACGTTTGAGTTTTTATTTTGTGCTGTGGAATTCCTGTTAATTTAAGATCCAAGAATGATACATTAACATATTGAATTGATGACGCAAATTTTAAGTTCAATGGGTTGTTGTTGAGAACATCCACAAAACCAGAAATCATATGATGTGGGCCCTGCCAGATGAACAATAAATCATCTATATACCTTCCATACCACTGGATGTCACCACTTAACAGATTAGTATCTGAAAAATATAAATGACCTCCCACCATTATATCACCAAATTAGCCAGGAAGGGGAAACAGGCCACTCTGGCATCGAGGAGTGGTTTGTCACTCTATGCACTGCTTTCGATTCGGCCGATATGACGTGCTGCTCTGATCACTGTCGGTAGGAGGAGCAGCCAGAGCACCTGCACAGGTGAGAGTGAGTTGGGTTGTTACCATATAGGTATATATGTGTATGGATATAGTGGGAACACTATGCTATGATTAAGGGCCTTGTGCCTGAACAGTTGGCATGAGGTCAGCAGTTTCAATGTCTGTCAATTATATGGTCCGTTTTAATTTTGATGACAATTAGAGCAATGCTGCTGGATCACGTTTTTTTCCCTTCCTCTGATGAATAATTTGGTTGCATACTGCATGGATCCGCACAATCTGAAAGTTCTGAGGTGCTGAGCTGGCAACGGTACTCTTTTGTGTTATCACCTTAGACACCTTAGAGTGTCTGCAAACCTGTAATGGCGCCTTAATAAAAATGATAATTGAAAATAGAGTACCGCAGAGTCACGGTAAGTGCTGCCCTCCAGTACTTTCTGTCTTTTTTAAGGCCTGTGGTCGCAAATAGTGCACTGGGGAGCCACCGGCCACATATGGGATATCTCTGAAAAATGGCTGCAGAATTGTGGGGACTTCTATGTTGATTTGCTCATAGCTCTTTTGTCACATGTCTTTGTCCCATGTTTCAAGGGAGAATAATAGAGTAAAAATTGAAAATATTGCTGTCAAGATAGAGAGATGAGTTTTGAAACTTTACCTCCGCAGTTTTGCTTTGTGAACCCCTCCTTATAGGGGACCCAGCATGTTGTTTTGAGCCTTCCTGACCCAAGACCTATTTTTGATAATCTGACATGTGTCCATTTATGTGAGAATAAACTTTTTGGGGACACTTTTACACTATCTACATTTGATTCAGAATGGATTGTTTTTCTTCGTGGCACACATGTGCGCTTTAAGTTTGTAAGAATTTGTGTATCCATCTACTTGTACCTTGTAGTTGCTTTGTGAAAATATCAAAATTTCCTGAAGAATTTGAGAAAAAATTTAGCGATTTTGAAAGAGTTGCAAAGTATTTCTTGCGTGCAAGACAGATATGTTATTTCACCACAAAATAGTTTATATAATAGCATTTATATATGTCCACTATAGGTTGCGCTTCATTTTTTAAATGTGTTTCTTTTGCTTTGTTGTTTTACGAACCAGTAGTAGGGGCTTGAAATTTATGTAGTTAATTTCACAATTTCAGATAAATTTGCAATATACATTTTTTGTGTTGGGACCACTTCAGTTCTTGACGTGGATAGATTGAGGGGCCCCTGCATTGTTAGATACCCCCATAAATAATGGGGGGAGACTGAGACCTCTTAAAGTATTTTCCAAAAACTTATTTCAGGAGAGTGTGAAAACCCTTTAGATATTTCACGAGAAATTAAAGCAAAAGGTGGAGGTGAAATTTGTCGACTCTCATTCACTTTTTTTGCAGATTTTCAATATTTATCCATTATTCACTGGAATACAGGTAAATGTGACTAGGGTAAATGCAAACTTAATATCAAATTCCCCCAGGTCTTCCCGTTTTTAGAGATATCCCATATGTGGCCCTCACATGCCAGTATTTTTATGGCTCAACCATAAGCCCCAGATTAGGAGGAGCACCTACCGGACTCTGAGCGTCTCATTTTCAATACGATTTTATTTAGGCGCCATTTCAGGTTTGGGCGACACCCTAAGGTGCTAAAACATTAATAAAACACCCCTCTAAATAGACTGCATATTGGAAACTACACCCCTTAATGAATATATCCAGGGGTGAATTGAGTATATAGACCCCACAGGTTATACACAATTTTTTTTTAGCATATGGTCTGTGAAAAAGTAAAAAAAATTTTTTTCAAAATCTGCAATTTTAGTTAAAATGTTTCACAATAAACAAGGAATCATGGAAAAAAGAACCTAAAACTTTGTTAAGACAATTTCTTCCAAGTTCGGCAATACCCTACATGTGGTTAACTGGGTTTGGCGAGTGCAGGGCGTATAAAGGGAGGGAGCGCTATTTGGTTTTGGAACGCAGGATTTTGGTGGGGCATATGTCGATTTGCCAAAGCCTCCCAAAAGTAGTCAGAACAGGCGGAAACATTACAGAAGTCGCCCCATTTGGATTCAACACCCATCAGGGTCTCATCAGGGATGTATTCTGCATTTTGGCACACAGGTGAGTTCCATTTTGTGTTACGATTTTAATTTTTTTTCGTTTATAGTTTTTTTTTTTTGTTTATTTTTTTTTAGCATTGGGCAATGAAAATGGGGGAAAAAACACAGTTCCGTCATGTTTTTGGTTTCATATTTTACAGCATTCGGCGTGTCACAGTGTAAATGATGTGATATTATTTACTTTGGGGGTCAGGTACAATTACAAGAGTGATATAGATGAGGATATTTAGTTTTTTTCTGTTTTATTATGATTAATCACAGTAGAAATAAGTCTATAAAAATGCAGTTTTTTATTGTTGTCCTAATTACTGTATGCCAGCCATGTAACTTTTATTTTGGCTGTGGCAGAGCTGTGTTTGGGCTTGTTTTTTTGTGGGATGAGTTGAAGTTTTTAATGGTTTACTATTATGGGGTGCATAAGTGTTTGCTTGTGTTCACTTTTTATTAGGTTTTTCTGAGATGTTTTGAACCAAAATACAGCACAATTTGTGTTTAGTGTTTTTTTTTATATTTTATTCGATCGATGCGCGTCCTTTTACGGAATATCTCGCGACATGGTAGCTTTACTCAGCAGTCAATAACAGATTACACCGATACCCAATTTGTTTATTGATCTTGGTTATGTTTTACTGCTTTTATACAATAAAAACACTTTTTAATATCAAACAATGGAAATTACGTTTTTGCTCACCATAGTTTGAGAGCCATATAACTTTTAAATTTTTCTGTGCTTGGACTGGTGTAGGGACTTGTTTTTTTGCGAGAGGAGTTAAACGTTTTTATTAGTATCATTTTTGGGGGGACAAGGCCTTTTTGATTGCTTTTAAATCCATTTTTGCGAGACGTGGCCCAGGGTGAAGAAAAATACTGCAATCTAGTAGTGTTTTTTATTTTATTTTTCAACAGGGCTCACCGTGCAGTATCCGTGATAAGTTAGCTTTACTCTTTTGGGTCAGCTACGATTATGGCGATTACCCTATTTATATAGCGTTTTTTTATGTTGAAGCACTTTAAAAAAAATAGAAAAGTGTTTTTAGTGTGTAAAAAGCAATATTTATGCATCGATTTCTTCTGAGAGCTATTACATTTTTTATCGCTTTCCGTATACAGAGCTGTATAAGAAAAAAAAAAACCAAAAAAAAGAAAAAAAAAAAAGACGTTTTTTTGCGGGATGTGAAACTGAGCATGCGCGTGTAATAGTGTACAAAGAGCAGGTGGAGTTTATAGGAGTTTTGATCGCTTTTTAGGTTCATTTTATGTGCTGCGGGATGAACAATAATCTTAATATCGTGATTGATTTTTTTGTTTTGTTTTTGATACGGCGATTCACCGTACGGGTAATTAAACATGACTGGATTTATAGGGCAGGTCATTACGCACTGCGGGGGGGGAGGGGGACGATACCATAATATGGGTACTTTATTTTATTTTTGATCTTTTTTGGGGCGATTGCGTTTGCTAAAGGGGGAAAAAGGGCGGGTGTACGTATTTGTATTTTATTTTTCGTGTTTGTGTTTTACTTGTTTTTTTCAGTTTTTTATCCTTTGTTTCACTTTTTCACATTTTTATTTTACTGTTCCCCATAGGGGATTTGAATGAGAGATCTTTAGATCTCTCATTCACTAGGAATCAGTGCATAGCGTGTGTTGTTATGGACTGGTTCCTATGACGAACTGTCAGTCACGATCAGGGGCGTGCCCAACAGGGCACCGGCGCGTCGTGACTAGGTCATAGACAACCCGGAATGCATTCTCTGCCTTCACGTTGGAGTCCTGTAAGGAGGAAAGGAGCCGCACGGATCGCCCGATCCGTGCCGCAGAGCTGCCTGCGAGCAGAGACGCAGGTTGGTTGTCGATCTACCTCCTGATCGTCTCTCTTAGTTTTTCGCGGGACCGGATAGTGTCGCGATAATTACGGGGTTTATACCGCCCCACCCCGGGCGATACGGGGTCGGGGCCGATGGTGGGGATGTCAGTGTAAATATACAGCTGACAGACCCCGCGGGCGATCGCGACGTAACTTGCTTTAGAGTTCGCGCTGATCCTCAGGACGTATCCATACGTCTCAGGGTGCGTTAACCCCCAAAAGACATGGTCAGTATGGATTCGCCCTAGTCGTTGCAGGGTGGTTAAAGGAGTTGTCTCATTACAAGCTTTCAGCCCACTTCACTGTTTCTGGCAGTGCAAAGACATTTGAATTGAAGGGTGCGTGCTTCATTGTCTCGCTCTTCTTCTCCTCCATGACTTTCCCTCCCTCCCCCTCAGACCATACTGAAAGATCGCCTCAGTAACTTCTAGTCACAGCAGGGGGGGGGGAGGGTTCTGCCAGAGTTAACCCTGTGTGTGCATGCCTAGGGGTCGCTGCAGGCTCTTGCTGCCTAGATCTGCTGTATTGTCAGTCAATGAGACAGGAGGGGCTGATATATGGTGTGTGGAGCCAGAGGGGGGGGGGACTGTGGAAGCCCTGTGATTGCTTAATGTTGCAGAGACAGGGGGGACTGAAGTGTTCCTATAACCCCTGCTAAAGCAGTACATATCTCCAATCTGTCCAGCGAGCAACACCTGTATCAGAACAGACACAGGACAGTGCTATGAAGTGAATTTACTATACTCAGGATTGTGGTCCACTATACAGACAGAGCATGTGAAGCTTTCTCATTGTCCGGCCTGCTGTGATCTGCGTTCTAGTAGTTATAGTACTCACTGCTCCACAGACTAGACATCATGACATGTTATCAGTACACACATAGAAGGTCAGATACTCTCTATACACATTATTGATCAAAGCCTCACCCTGCATCTCCTCCAATCTGTGTAGAGAGAGGGAGGAAACAGCACACAAGGTTTTAATGCCAGGACGCACAGACACAGAAGACAGCAGCCCTCCCCCTCCCTCCACCACTAGAGCATTCAGTGTGCAGGAGGGGCTTGTGCGTCTGACCTGTATTCTGAAGGTGATGAGTCATCTAGAACTGACAGCAGTGAAGAAAAGATCAACAAGGTGTCAGCTGCTTAGTAGAGATTTTGGAATGGCTGATCGTACTACTACTAACCAAAGATAAAAAAAAAAGGATACTCTCAAAGAATTCAGTAGGACATTTGTAATGAAATAGTTTGCAAAGCTGCTTGTTTTTTAAAAGAATCTTTTAATTAAAAGCAGTCAATTGTAGCGGAGACAACCCTGTTAATTTCTGTGAAGCTAATGGATTAACAAACTTCCCAAACACTGTTTTAAATACTTTAAGGGGTGTAGAATCTTAGATGGAGTCATTTATGGGGTAACATACGGAACCTGATCTAAGACTCCATTATGACTGGATTGAATCCCTATAAAAAAACTCTCTTGTTGCAAGTTTTCAGTTGAAAAATTACTATTATAATTCTAACCTCCTGTGAGAGTGTGTAAGAAAAAAGGACATTGTTGTAAAAAGTGTGCATGCCACTCCTACAGTAGGACATATGTGGTAGAAGCTAGGCTCTGAACTATTGATGAGTTGGTATATTTGATCTGGTTCTTACACTCGCAGAGAATTTTTTGAAATTTGAAAAGGGCAAATTTTTCTAAATTTGTCATGAAATGTTTTGATAGTATTTTTTGCACTCAAAGAGCTCTAGCAAGGATTGTCATGGACCAAATCATTTTCTTACCAACTTAGAAAGCACAATGGCCGCACATGTTATGAAGAAACTGTCGTAGTCTAAAATTCACTTGTTGCCCCATACCTCAACCAGATGAGAGCGCCGTCTATTTTTCAGAGCCACTATAAGAGAATGAGACGGAGCGCTCTGATTGGTTGCTGTATGGGCAACAAGTGTGAGTTTTAGACATAGAACAGTTTTCATACATGTGGCCCTAAATATGTCACTAAGTAATGTTAGTTCTCTCGAGTATAACATGGAAATGTAAAAGTGTTCAAAAAAGTTATTGTCACATAATGTGAGCGCATGTCGTGATTTAAAAAACTACTAGAGTCTCTGTCAATTCAGGCCTAAAACGGCTGTGGTAGTAAGTGGTTAAACAGCAGCATCACACCTGTCTGGAGGTTGTATGTGGTATTGCAACTCAGTCTCACTTCAATGAAGCTAAACTGTGATCCCAGACACAAACCATGAACAGGTTTCTGGAAAAGAAAGCAGCCATGTTTTTCTAATGCTGGATAACCCTTTTATTCACTGTGAATTATTCACGATTCTGGAACATAGAGAGCTATTGCATGTATCATCACTTTGGGGCTTACACTTTCTCATTTATCAGGACCTGCTTGTGGGCTTGTGCAACTGCATAGCTATTCAGTGATACCCTCACTTCTGCCTGACGTAAAAAGGATGTACCGAATGTAGAAAGTGTGTAGAGAATTGAGTGCGCAATCTTTTACATATATGACTCATGTCATAGATACAAGTGGTGCACTTATTTGCAGATGGTTATTTCATATTAAGGGTAAAACGTTGCTCAACATCAACAATCCCCAGATCTCTGTATTTACAGGTATCCCAGTAGCTGCTTCACAATAATCCACTCTGCACAAAATACAAAAAATACATTTTTTTGTAAGATTTTCTTTCGCCGTCTGTAGCGATAAAAGGCATTAAAGTTTTAATTCCTCCGACTTACATAGAAATAATATGAATAAGGGAATTATGGAATGGAAGCAGAAGTGTAAGGACATCTTTAGAGCTCTGTAATGGTTCGGTGGATTCGCTGGACCCCTGCAAGCGATGATAGTTAAGCCACGCCAGGGAGCGGAGTCTAAGTAGACCGGTTTTCACAGAGCCCGACCGCAAAGCAGGATGGATTGCTGCGGCGTGAGGACTACCAGGTAGCTACCCCTGACTGTGACTTGCTTCGCGATGGCGGCCGGGGAACGGCGTGGTACAAAATCGTGATCCAGAGGCGTAGTCGGGGACAGGCAGGAGGTCAGGGTAGGCGGCAGAGGTTCGTGGCCAGAAACGGGCAGACGGTCAGGGCAGGCAGCAAACAGGCAAGGTCAGGAACGTAAGCAAAGCGGACTGGTACACTGGGTAATCAAAAACGGACTCAAACACTTCTAAAGGCAAGGTAAGCCACACCAACAATCTGCCGGGACTGCAGGGGCGTATTTCCATATATAGGATCACGCGCCCATACAATAAACCAATAATGGTGCGCTGGCCCTTTATAATCCGGACACTCGCCAAGACGCGCAGGCGCACCCTAACGCACTGGCGGTACGCATACGGCGGACGGGACAGACAGGAGCGGCGTTCACAGGAGGCGGGCAGTGTAAGGTGAACTGGCGCCAGGGGTACTGGGCAGGGGGGCATGGACGCGGGGAGCGCGGGCACCTGCGCAGGTAAGCCCTGCGGGCAGGGGGAGCGGCACGGGGCAACACGGCACCCGCACCAGCCACCATGACAGAACCCCCCCCCTTAGGTTCTCCCCCTCTTTGTGCGGAACTTGGGAGAGAAGTTCAGGTGACCAGGTTGCCTCAGGTTCCCCACGAAAACACTCCCCTCGCTCGAAACCCCTTCCAGTCAATGAGAAAGAACCGCTTCCCCCTCACTGTCTTTGCGCCAGCACCTCCTTGACCTCAAAGATTTTATCCAGAGTTGGCCACAGGAGTAGGCGTGACAGGATCCACGGGAGAAGCGGTTTTAGCACCACAGGCCTGAGGAGCTAAACATGGAAGGCGTTCGGGTACGCAGAGTAGGAGGCAAGCGGAGTTGTAGGACACCGGATTAAGTTGCCGAAGTACAACAAAAGGGGCCCAGACTACTTGGGGGCCTAACTTATAGGAGGGGGACTTAAAGCGGATGTATTTGGCGGACAATCAAACCTCTTTCAACGCTGGCTTAAATAGGGGCGGAGGTCTACCGGTAGACCCTTGTCGCCTTGTTGGACTTTATGGTGCGAGCGGAGGCAGTAGAATGGGCATGACGCGTGGTTTGCAGAGTGCCTACTCTCGGACAGTGGCCTTACGCCCTCCTGTTGTCGGAATCAAACGCCAGCAGGAAACATGGCATGAAAGTGTAGCCAGAGGGTAGGGGCGGGGGGCGGGGATTTAGCCCAAACACCACTGAAATCAAAGGGAGCGCGCCCCGCAGATGTCGGAGTCAAGAGAATTATAAGAAAATCGCCTGACCAGGGGAGGAGGTCAGACCATTATCCTGAATCGCGCGTCAGGAACAAAATGTCGTTAAGTTAGGTGCCTAATTACATTGGTTAACGCCTCTCTTTGTGTCTGCCCGTTAGCATCCTGAGGGTGATATGCAGATGAACAAGTCAAGCTGAATTCTGCATCTGCCCACATAGGAGGGTCCGACAGAATTCTCGACTCAAACTGGCAGACCCCGTGAATCTGGAGACGATATGCAACGAAAGCCGGTGCAAGCGAAATAAGTGTCGGTGAAAAAAAAATGTCGGGCCAGGTGTGAAGCTGAGGTAAACCGGGGAGAGGCAACAGAAGTGGGCCATTTCGAAAATCTATCTGTCCACCACCCAGATGATAGTGGGAAGTATTATATGGGACCAAGGTCTTTCGGGCACCGGGAGAGGGCTGAAGCAGACCAGCAGGTCTGAGACGAGGCATTATTTGCGGCACAAGAGGTACGGCCAGATAATAAAGTCTCTAACATCACGAGCAGGAGTGGCGCTGTACCAAATAAGTATCGAGAGATTAGCTGCAGAGATGTTATTGGATTCCAGGATGACGCCATCGGTTCTGAGAGGGCAGTGTTCCCCACTTGTTAGGATACGAGGCGCATGGCAGGACGAAAGTGAGGTCTTTCCGGGAGGCAGCTGTAGGAAGATGTGTGCACACGGGGGTAAGAAAAGCCAATACATAGGGAACCGCCGTAAGGAGCTCGTCCGGAGGAATTATGTGCTGTAGGGGGGCTCTAGGCCCACAGTGTCCGAGGGATATCGATGAGGGCGTTCGCCCTGACTTTCTTTTGTGGATGGCTGAAAAGTGGAGGAGGAAGTTAGCGGGCGAAGAGAGCGGACCACCGGGCTTGCCCGAGGGATTCAATGCTGAGCAGATGGAGATACAGAACATTATTTGGGATCGGTGAAGATCTCACATGGGATAGAGCCAAGCCCTCCAGTAAGTGAACGCCATTATTCTAGGGCTAATTTTTGGCCAGAAGTTCCCGATAGTGTAATTAGTTCGGCAGGAGTGAAGGTCTTGGAGTAGAATCCACAGGTCCGCAATCTTCTTTGTTTTTTTTCTTTTTTTTCTTCTTTTTTTTTCCGAGGGGGATCTTTTGAAGAAGGACAGCACCAAGCACCTACTGAGGAGGCGTCCAACTTCTAGTGATAAATGGGGCAGTGGGGTCCGGGCGAGACAGAACAGGACGCAGAAGCGAATGCTTCTTTAGACGCTTAAAGGGCTTCTTGGCCTCGGGAGTAACAGGGAACGTGGGGTTAGCATTTTCTTTGGTGAGGGCTACCTGTGGGGCCAACAGTGTGGAGAATTGCGGGATAAACTGGCTGTAATAATTAGAGAACCCCAAAAAAGCGTGGATGGAGCGGAGACCAACCGGTCGGGCCACTGCATGGACCGCTGAAAGCATGGAGGAGGGTCATCTGGAGACATTGATCTAAACCGATGTACCCTAGAGGGCAAGGAGGTGCGTATCAGAAAAGGGCATTTCTCCAGTTTGGCATAGAGGGGGCTGGTGGGTACAGAAGGCGTTGCCTGTGCAACATCGGACGTGGTGGCGGTGAGTCTCCAGATCAGGAGAAGAAGATTAAGATGTCCGTAGATAGACTTATGGAGCAGACGTAGAGCAGGTCGCAAGTAAGATCTCGTTGACGAAGTTTTGGAACACAGCGGAGCGATGCAAAGGCCGAATGGCATGACGAGATATTCAAAGTGGCCGTCACAGATATTAAAGACGTCGTTGTGGAACTAGAATGCGCCAAATCTGTGACCCACAGAAGAACAGGTTCATACATTCTGCTGCATTCTACATTGCTTTAAAGCTATTTAGAACTGGAATTTTTATATTTTTTTGCGGCCTAGATCATACATATCGCCTATAATGCACATAAAAATAATCTTTTGTCAACAGTCCCTGCACCATCTGCTAAGGCGGTGTGCCATTATGTGGTAAGTAGTGGACAAGTTAAAAGATAAAACTTATTTAGAGGGAACCTGTCACCATCAAAATATTTTTAACTTTTTGATTGAAACCTCTGCTCTTTCTATGTTGAGGAGTCCAGTGGGTGTTCTCACTCAATAATTGACAGCCCTTAAACTATTCAGTAATAGGTTTAGGACTGCCACATGGAATCCTCTCTAGGGCCAGATAGAGCCGCCCAGCATATAACTTGATGCTACCAGAAACATATTAGTACTCAGTGGTCGTCAACAATATCATATTGTGTTTTCATCACCATTGTATGTTGAGACCATTGTATTTTAAAATGGGATAATCTATGTGGAAACCTTGGTTTTAAAAGACCCAAGAATGTCATCCAACATAATGAAAAATGAGTATTAATGAAAATAAAGCATATCCTAATACAGATAAAGCAAGTCCTTACATATAACAGTCATTAAGAGCTGCTGTGTGTTGAAAATCACTTTCTCGGTTATGCACATTATACACAATGTACCAGAAACAAGAAAATGTGGCCACCCTCACTTAGTGCCCAAAGGAGCCGCTTATCCTGGCGCCACGTATCTATGTTGTACCACAGATGACCTGGTGAGGGCGCTACTAGATCCAACTAGTCAATGAATAGCAATTCACTAATACAAATGTGCATGATAATTGGTTGGATCTTCCATCAATCACTTGTGCCTCAGATCAGCAATGTCTGTGACATTACATGGAGCTCGCGTGGTTAGTTGTAAGATGACTAAAGTCCAGGAAGGATCCATTTTGTGGTGTTGAAAATCTTGTATCTTAGGCCCAGATTCTAACGGTCAGCCTTCTGTGTTTCTGTCTATATGACAGCAGTTCCCTCTATAGGCAGGCACCAGACTTGCAAAAACCTTGACAAAGGTGTATATACTAGAAAAGTACTTGAAATACTGTATGATATCTGGAATTATAGTAACTGATGCCTGAATAGACATATTAAAATGCATCATAAAATTGATCTGTGAGGCTTGTCCACTCTATATAACCCCAGTACATGACAGATCATATTTTTCAGGCAGCATCATATTGAAATCAATGACTAGGTTGCTGTTGGAAGAGGATATTTTTTTAAAAAAATTTGTCATGTTTTATTTATTTTTTATGCTTTCAATAAATATCTTATAATTAGCAGTGGTGGGGCCGTTGGCATGTGCCACAAGTGTTTGGTCCAAATGGCAACAAAATAAATCTTCTTTACACGCTTTAGATCAGACTAGGTACTGAACCCAATATTTTTCTTTGGTAAAGGGAAACCTTTGCTAAAAACCCAATTTATAATTTTAAAAAAGAATTTACTGGGTCATCAGATCAAGAAATTAAATTTTTCAACCTTCAAAATTTTCAATTCTTTGTACAATGAACCTGTGGACCTCTGGTGTATCTTCTAATACATTTGATAATTTAAATAAAAAGAAATACTTAGATCTTAAAACCCCAAGTACGCCCCTAAGGGGAACACAATAACATGTAAACTTCAAAGTTAAATATCCTAATTATGCAAATATTAATTATGGAGCACCGCCATTGATGTGTAATGTGATAATTACAATCTATCAGTGTCCGCAGGGTCACTTTGTTAGTTAGTTCAGTTCACATCCCTAAGGCAATTACATACAATATATGCCATGTAATCTTGCTCCACTAATCTCATTGTTTTAGATGACCATAATTGGATTTGTGGACTGAGCTCACATTACTTTGAAAATTTTCTAGCCTAATTATCCTGAAATCCAGAAGCTTTGTAGGAACTTTGTGTTCAGATGATAAATGTTTTAATACATCAGTCATTGGCTCTTTTTAAACAGGTCTCAAAAACAAGTTTGAAATTTAGAAAAGATTCTAAGGCTGCGTCCACACGGCAGTGACGAAACACTGGTCAGATTCTGTTTTAAGAATCTGGCTGGTATTTTGTCGCCTTTTGTATGGTTTTGGGGGAAAGTTCTGTTCTCGGTTTACGGATTCGCCTGTCCTCCTCAACCATTGAAATGCACATCGTCTGCTCTAAGACTGGGTGACAGATTGAACATGTTCAAAGTTTTTCGGAACGCACTCGGTGTAAAAAAACGTCCGGCAGAAAATCTGTTCAGTGTGAACTGCTGGAACGGATTTTCTGTTAAAGTCTATGTGGAAGGTTGACAGTCGGTTTTCAGAGGGTTTTTAAATCCGAAAACCATCTTAAAATCCGACCAAAAACCTTGTCGTGTGGACGGATACTAAGGGCGCGTCCCCACGGCAGAGGACAAATACTGGTCGGTTTATCCAACCGATATTTGTCCTGTTTTAGTGCCATCCCCACAGCCGCGGGGGGAGTGGGTGGGAACAAATTTTCTCAGCAATGAGCGGAGAAAAGCCCTTCCCCTTCACATTGACATGCACATATTCCGTCTAAAAACCGGACGGAAGACTGAACATGTAGAATACTTTTTCAGGCGGCCGGCGGTTTGAAAAACCGCTGGGCGGAAAACCCGTGCAGTGGGGACTGTTGTGCAGGTTTTCCATAGAAGCCTGTTGTGCTAGTTTGCGGTGAGTTTTTCAGACGCTCTACAAAACCGCAAACCGTCTGAAAAACGGCTGCAAACCTGTGCCATGGGGACATGCCCTAAATATACTTTGCTTGCACTCATCAAATGTAACCTATGTATAAAATGTTCTGCTAGTAGCAGATTGAAGTGTGCTTCACTGTAAGAGTTAAAGGGGTTGTCCACTTATTAAAAAAAGATAGTTTAATGCTCCTTGGGCCCCATTAAAAAAACCCAAACCTTATACTCACCTTCATCTGGTCTTTGGTTCCGGCACCACATCTCTCTGGTCTTCTGTGCCTCTGATTGCGCAATGCAATGCTTACCTTACCGACTTATTGTGCTTACTTTACTAGTGTTACTACACTAGAAGAGTTCCTGCTCTCTTTCTATCCTTACCAAGTTTGTTTGTATAGGTTACTATGAGAGTTTGTGATGGTAGATTCATTAAACAAGTTAAAGAAGGGCCAAGTTGCCTTTCTTGAAAAAACATAGTATTACAGGTTATGATTGCTGGTGTCAGGAGATAGGCTGTTGATCTAGGGATTATTTGGATTCCTGAATTGTTGCCCATAGCCACCAATGAGAGATCAGCCTTTATTTTTTAAACTGTTCTGGAAGAATGAAAGCCGAGCTCTGATTGGTCACTATTGGCAACAAAGACCTTTTTACTATTAGACAATATTGGTAAGTGAGGCCCATTCTGTACAACCGAGTGTGTACTTAGCCTAACCCTTTTTTACTAATACTGAAACACCCCTTTTTCCCTTTCTGGACTGGCCCATTTTAATTTTTTGTTTTGTGTTTTTTCCTCCGCGCCTTCCAGGAGCTTTAACCTTTTTATTTTTCTGTTGGCATGGCAGTATAAGAGCCTGTTTTTGGTGGGACAAGGTATACTTTTTAAAGGGATACTGCCCTCCGAAAGGAGTATTTTTGTAAAACCAATGTAATTACATATAAAATATTGTTAGTGTCGGACTGGGGTGCCTAGGGCCAACAGGTGGAGTTGACTCTAGGGTCCCACCATTTGAGCTGCTTCTGGACCCACTGGTGGAGTTTATTTCTTTTTGCCTATGTTATTATTTGCCTCTCCTAAGGATGTTTATGCAGTTTAAAAACAACTTCAGGTCTACCATGCTCAGGGGCCCACTGGGGATTTCGCCAATTCCCATGTGGGCCAGTCCGAGCCTGAATATTGTCTTTCTCTAACTGTGTGAGAGAACTTTTGTTTGGCATGGCAGACTTATATTTCTGTACTTCAGCTGCTAGTTATCTCTACATAGTCCAGCAAAAAATATACCGTAGGAAACCATACTTATTCCACTCCAGATTGGGGCAATTCAAACCTACACAGGAAATTCCAGAGAAACTGTCCAGAGCGAAATAATAGTTTATCATAAATTCCTATGTAGTAAATCCTCTGTCCCGCGGTCCAGATGTCTCTAAAATCATTATATCTTTATTCTTCCATATTAAAAATGTATTACAAACCGGTACAGGCATATCCAATTGCAACTAGACGCTAATGCATGTACCGGTTTGTAATACATTTTTAATATGGAAGATTGAAGATATAATGGTTTTATAAAATTCTGGACTGTGGGACCGAGGATCTATTATATAGGAATTTATCTCTACATAGTCTCATTACAAATAGTAAGCAGTGACATGATGATTGCTCTATTGTTCTCTCCACAGGGATAGATAAGATTGCACTAAACCATGAGCAATACATGAAATAATGTTGTTTTAGAAATAATGAAGTAAAAAACGTACACATATTTGGTATCGTCACATTCGTAAAAGTCCAATCTATTAAAATATAAAATCATTTATCCCGTACGCTGAACACCATAGAAGATAAAAAAATTCCGAACACCAAAATTGTGGGTTTTTGGCCATTTAATATCCTAAAGAAAATTGCAATAAAAAGTGATAAAAAGTCACGTTTCCCAAAAAAACTACATTTCAGCCCTACACTTTTTGCTTCAAATTGTTTACTTCCTATTTTCGCCATCTAAATCCTAGGTGCATCTTATAGTACAGTGCATCTTATTCTGCAGGTTGATATGATTCCGGTAATACCAAAGTTATATAGTTTTCATCTTATTGCTGAGACTAATAACTTTTTTATTTTTCCACCATAAGTGGTGGCTCATTTTTTGCAGGGTGAGATGTAATTTCTATTGGTTCCAATATGAAGTAACTGCCACTTTTTAATCACTTTATAATTCATCTGTTCCAGGAGGCTGAATGACCAAAAGAAAATGACCATTATGGCATTGGATACTGCGCAGTGCAGAATACATAACGTGATATTGTATTAGATTGGACTTTTACCAATGTGGAGATACCAATTCTTACAGTTTGTTTATTGTTTATTTTTTTATATGATAAATGGTAAAAAATTTAGTTTTACTTTTTTTAAAACTTTTTTACATTTTTAAAACCTTTTTTTCTTTTTTTTTTCTATTACACTAGAGTATATAGGCATTTCATCGATCTACTATTACATCCTGGCAGGGTATAATGGGAATACAATCACGGCAGACCTGAAGGCCTTTAATTGGCCCCCGGCTGTCATTGCAACTGAATATCATGATCGAGAGTTGGTCGACTGGTAGAAGGGGCGCTGCAGCCCTTACTAACTGTTTAATGCTGCGAGTAGAGAAATAGCTGGAATTTGAGACAATCCCTGATTGCAGATACTGGCTGTAATTAACAGCCTGCATTCACTGTCTATGAAGTGGGATCAGGGCATGAATCCACTCCATTTATCCTTAACAGCAAAATTAAGTAAAATTACATTATTTTGTATGAAAGGGTACGATATTCTCTATAAAAAACTATCTGAAAGCATCCACTGCTGCAGTGATTAATCTGTTTTTTTTTCTCTTAGGACTTCCCTTTCACTAGCTGTTATAGCCAGCATCTGATATGCGAATGAGCCTCTAAAATATCAACTGGGCGGTCTCCACTGCTTAACTGTCACTGGGGAGAGTGCTTGGGTTCACACCCCTTTGAGAACTAGGCAGTAGTGAACACCACTTTTGACAGTCACCTGTGCAATAAATCTATAGATTGTCAAAGGAGTGGTCTAGGGGCACCTTAGTTGGAATTAATTAAGGAGGCCCAGGAATAAAATAATCAAAGCAGTGACGGCTAATATTGGATGCTACCAGATGGATTTTTGGGACTGCACAAGGCCTCTTCAAGTTATTTTTCACTAGAGATGAGCGAACTGTAAAATGTTCGAGTCGAACTTAGAACAGTAGTGGTGTTCGGTTCGAGGTTCGAGTCGAACTCGACCATTAAAGTCAATGGGAGAAGATATTCAGGTTAATTTTTATACCTATACAGGTGAGGAGAAGCTGTAATTACCATCCATAACAGTAAACTGGATACATGGAACAACTTAGTGAAAAAATTTGGCTCGAAGAGTGACAGAAAAAATAGAGAGGCTAATATACTTCATTCCTTTCAATAGCTCACTGAAAAGATGAGGACAGCTTGCAAGCAGGGGCATAGCTATAGGAGGTGCAGCGGTAGCAGCTGCTACGGGGCCCTGCATCCAGAGGAGGCCCAAAAACCTCTTTGACACCTAAGAAGACACCAGTATTTCTAAATGGCACATGGTAACTGGCAGGAGCCCCATTTCACTTTTTGTCCCAGGGCCCAAGAACTTCAAGTTACGCTTCTGCTTGTGAGCTTTGTATATGTGATACATTGTGTGATCAAAGAGCTCTTGAGAATATGGATTATTTGTAGTGGTCTGTATATTGGGTTGTTACATTTGGTGTTTGCTTCAGGTTGGACTTATGATGATAATGACATTTGTGGCTGTGACTGAGAGGAAGAGGAGGTAAAACCACTGAATGCAGGGTCTAATAATCACTGAAGAACAGATTGGCGATGCTGTTCAGTAATGAGACAAACAGGAAACTGAGCAAGCGATGACAGACCTGATGGTGCTGTGACTGACGATGTGCTCGCTTGTGTGTTGTCCGGAGCACTGGAAGAGGTACCTTGTCTCGTAGCTCTATCTCCACTTCCTACACTCCTCCTTGCTCACTTAACACCTCTAGTTCCTACCATGTTCAAAAGCTAAATATTATAGCTCTGCGCGCAGCACAAGGTATATGTAATAAAAAAGAGAGAAGCGTATATATATGTGGATCACAATAACACACTAGTATATTTCAGCGTTATGTGGACTTAAAATTTGGCGTTGAGTAAGATTTAGCAACAGAGAGAACTCTATTTCCTGGATATACATCTGTATGACAATAACACACGGTATATTTGAACGGTATTTCATCCCAAAAACTGCCAAAAATGAACTTTTCTTCACTCAGTATAATTTTCACCAACCTACCACTATTTAAATTATATTTCTTTGTATAAGAGATTTGAAGACTGTGTGCTATACAATTACTGAACTCCCCAAACTGCCAAAAATTACGTTTTCTCCACTCAGTAAAATGATTTTACCCCCAATATTGCAAAAACTGAACTTTTTGGCACTGAGCATGATTTAGCAAATCCAAGCACTGTGTATAATATATATCCAAGTATATGAGAGTTAGGCATTCTGTGAGCTTGCAAATTTTGCCAAATAACAGCTTCTGGGTGTGGAAAAGATGCAGCCAGCAACTCCCTAACTATTGCTGTCTATGGAGAGGAAAATGCTATCTAAGTCTTGATTCCCTAAGCTTGCTGCACACCCCCCTAACTAACTACCTAACTAATCTAAATAGCAGCTTTTCCTGTCTAAAATCACTAATAAACAAATCTTGTGCCTGCATGCAAGCAAGCAGACAGAGAGCAGTCTGTACAGTACAGAGAGTGAGCTGAAAATGGTGTTCAGAATGCAATACAGTGAAATATATATAACATGGTCATGTGATTTTAGCAGCCAATGAGAGCCCTACACCTCAGCGATGACGTTTTTAACACTTCTCTGTGCTCTGCACTACAAAGTGCAGAAAAGTGCTGGAAACTATTAAAATGGCATGTCAAACGCCATGGAGAACTCGAACATTTACTCGAACGAACAGTAAAATGTTTGGTTCGAAAAAACCAAGATGTTCGACTCGAACGTAACTTTTCTCGAACGGTTCGATCAACACTATTTTTCATGTGACAGTGAAGTCTTGTTTTAATACAGACACCTCACATTATTTCTTCAGCTAAACATAATTTCTTTTACCAAATATGAAAATATTTTCAGATTAATTAAGTGAAACTGTGGGCAGTTGCCACTATTATAGAATCCTTACTGGACAAGACAGAAGCTCCCTGACATAGTGTTCAGGTGACGTTTCCCCGGACCTGAGACCTGCAATTTTCCTGTTGGCAGAGGAAGTGGTCTGAAATCCAGACCAACAGAGAACCAAGGTTACATTTTTCATCCACAGTAAACATTTTTTTTTTGTCTCTATAATGCCGTCTTTGTTCATTCATTTCTACACACTTGAACGTAAAACATTGTAACCATTTTTGGTCATTTGGCATAGAGACTGTAGTGAACAGTGCCCAGATATGTTTTGACCAAAGGGAATCTGTCTTATAGTGTGAAAAATGTCTAACTCTACCAGTACAAGTAGGCATGCATCAGCAGGATTCCGGTAAATTATTCCAGTCATACAAAACATCTTTTTCTGCTTTACTACTTAGTAGGTGGTAGTCTGTGTGGGATAGACGATGTTATGGTTGATATCAGAAATTGCATGGTCACCTGAATATGCATCAGTTGGTAGCATCTATTTACCCCTAGACTGGTAAAATATTTTATAACATGAGGCTGATCAACAGACCAAGCTTCCTATATAATTGGCATATTTTTTATTCCATAATTTATTTATAAGGGAACATATAGTTAATAATGTTTAGTTATTCTCCAGTAGAGCCATATTGTCAAGGTCATTTTGGCCCACTAAAGCACCAGAAGATCCTCCAGTGGTCCCAGGCTCTGACACATGTAAGGTCCAACTGAACACAATCCCATCTGGAGCTAGATTTGGAGACAATCTAAGGTCCCTTTCTAAAGTGTTCATTCACAAACTAGACCTTACTGATGAAATGTCTTTGCATGCCATGATAACACGTCAAAGCTAAAGATGAAATGTATGTGCTGTAAGGATGAGACTTGACAATTAATTTTCATTTGCACCTCAGTGTCTATGTTTTGGCAAATATGGAAACAACAGTTAGTGATATATTAACAGTTTGTAGATTAATCTTGTCCTAAATACAGAGTAAAAGTCTGTTGTCTCCTTCATGAGTTATTGTACTATTGATCATTGGCGTATTAAATGGTCACTGCTGGAATAAGTGGTATACATTACAACACTATAATATTATTACTCTGTGTATTGCTATCAGTAAGCATCTCTGATCCAGGAACATTTAGGGCCACTTTTATGAAAAAGGTCTAGGTCTAAAACGCACTTTGTTACCCATAGCAACCAATCACAGCTCCCCTTTCATTTCATATTGTGCTCTGGAAAAATAAGAGGGGCGCTCTGATTGGTTGCTACGGGCAACAAAGTGAGTTTTAGACCTAGACAGTTTTCATACATGTGGCCCATAATGTTTTCAGGATATCTTGTAGAATGCACTGACAAAAATTTTATCACCTATGCAATACTAAGGTGATACTGAAAACATGACCTGGGTTGGGACCGCAAGTAGTGGATTCTGAACCATCGCAAGCAATAGAGTAAGCCACACTAGGGAGCAGAGTCTAAGGAGCCGCTCGCTTCCATCAGAGCAAGGTGGGATGGGCTTGCTGAGGTAGGCAACACCCAGGTTGCTACCCCTGGCGCAACTTGCCTGCAGTGGTGGCCGAGGTGTAATGTGAGCAGAATTGTAGTGAAGGCTCGTAGTCGGGGACAGGCAGGAAGGTCTGGACAGGCAGCAAGAATCGTAGCCAAGGGATGGAGGTAAGGAAGTCTGGCACACAGTAAAGGCAAAAATAATACAGGAATACTTTCTCAGTAGGCAATGAGCACTAAAGATCCAGCAGGGAGGTCAGGGGGATGCTGGGTAATATAGGGTCAGCGACCGGCAATTACTGGCGTGCTGGCCCTTTAAAAGTTACAGAGTTGGCGCTCACCCTAGGGCGCGTGGACGTGCGTGCCGATTGGCAGAGACAGCACAGGGAGTGAGGAGAGGTGAGTGGAATGGGAACACGGAATGTGCTTCCAGCGCCCGGATACGCGGGTCACCGGGCTACGCGCAGGCATCACACTTGGGGGAACGGGTGTGCCCGCAACCCAACATTTGCCTCGCGGGAGTCCCCATTACACCCGGGTGTTGGGCCTTGAGGATTGGAGTTGAGGAGCACTGGGCCTCATGTGTATGACTGAATTACTGTTGCATACTATGGCTTCTATACAAGTTTATGGACCATGGCTGTACCCCTGCATTCCTTTGTTTTAATAGAAAACACATCAATGTATTTTATTCCAAGATCCATATGGGATTCAGGAGAATACAAATTATACCATGTACCATGGGATGCTATATTATGAACATACTATCCCCTAGTAGTATTACCCCAGAATACTATGTGGTACTTGTGAGGAGAATCCACTCCAAAATATGACTTCATCCCCCATTCCTATCTAGTCAGATCACAGATGGGTCCCAGCCTCCCCGGAAAGCTCCATTTACACGTTAATTAGCCCAGCCATGACCCATTGTAAATGCTCTCCATAGGATGTTGGCACAGCAGGATACATGGACACCTCAAAAGAACCCTCACTTCCATCAATTAGCACTGAACAAATGCTGCCTCAAACCTCCAAGCTTCAAAGACTTCAATTAATCAACCCTAGCCGACCCGTCTCCGATATTTCATATCGATTTATAGGCGACCAGCTCATAACTGGTCCATGGCGAGTTCATATCGCAAAACATGGAACTCCCCACACACACAGCCACCATTTCCAGGTTTCTGAGGCGCAGGGGGACTGAGATATCCAGAACCGGACCTACGGAGCCCATAAGATAGGCGTGTCTGATATCCAGGCGTCGTGTACGCCCAGCCATTTCTGATGGTGCTACCGGCTCGGTTCTGTGCCAATGCCCTGCCATGTTATGGTCCATTTTTGTGTTTGTATCAGAAACTGCATGACCTGAGTGGGAGGAGTTCTTAGACCATCCCAGGGGTGTGTGGGGGCGTGAAAGGGGGCTGCCATGTGGGCTGTCCCCTCACAGATATAAGCAGGAGCCCATGTGGGCTCTGGCGTTGATCCATGGAGGGGGGTACCTACAGCATTTCCAGAAGCATCCACCCACAGAAGCCAGGCCACATATGCCCCCCATGTGGACCGCAAACCAACAGTAACTTGACCCATTTTAACTGTCTTTTGTCTGTAACCCATGCTTGTATGTGCACCTCTGACTCTTACCTGTATATTATTATCCTTTTGTATATATTTGTCTAGTATGCCCTCCAAGGCTAATTAAATCTGTAAACTTTAATCTGAGTTAGTCTGTCTTGATCATTGGCCTCACACGCCTAGTACTCGGTCTATGATATATAGCTACGCAAGGGTTGGTTCCTGGCCCTGTTATAAGTCGGTAACGGACCGGTCTTATAACTAAACGAGAGAACTGGTGGCAGCCGTTCAGGGTTCTGGACGAGGAAAGTGTTCTCTCGACCTCCCTTCTTCTCCCTGTGCCCGTGTGGACAGGGGTGAACAGTGGAACCGTATCTGGCTGACCTTGTGCACCCCGTAGGGGGCCGTGCAACGTCGAGATACACCCCAAGTCAGGCCGTCGTCCCTCCAGTGGGCCGGCGGACTAGGCTGTGTTCGTCACAGTACTGAAAGAATATTTACTGGCACATGTACTACCTGTGACTTCCTAGTATGGAACCATAGAGACTTTTATGTCTAATGTTTGCCTATACACAATAAGGTATAACTATAAATGGTAAATCCTTGGCTTGCTAACTGAATCTTATATATATCACTATTTGACATGAAATCAGAATAAACCTTACCTGTTTTAGTTCAATTAGGAACCAAAATTATTTATATTTGCTAAATACAAAAATAATAATAGAGAGAGAATTTTTTAAGGCATTTTTACTACTTCCTGCAAAGTTAAAAGTTTATATCGACTTGGATTACTATGCCTTTAAACAATTTGGGACAGCCCATATGATGATGTCATGTGTTTGGAAACTTCTGATAGGATGTGTAACATCATGGGAAAGGCTAAAGAAATCAGCCAAGATATCAGGAAGAGAATTGTGGACTTGCACAAGTCTGGATCATCCTTGAGTGCAATTTTCAGTTACCTGAAGGAGCCCCTTTCATCTGTACAAACAATTATATTCAAGTACAAACAAGATGGGAATGTCCAGCCATCATACCGCTCAGAAAGGAGAGAGGTTCTGTGTCCCAGAGATGAACATGCTTTTGTCCGACACATGCATATCAACCCAAATACAAAAGCAAAAGACCTTGTGAAGATTCTGGCAAAAGCTGGTAGGATTGTGTCATTATCCATAGTGAAACAAGTACTGTATGAACATGAGCTGAAAGGCCAATCTGCCAGGGAGAAGCCATTACTCCAAACGAAACATAGAAAAGCCAGATTAATGTTTGCAAATGCACACAGGAACAAAGACCTACATTTTTGGAGACATGTTATGTGATCTGACAAAGCTAAAATTGAACTGTTTGGTCATACTGATCATCGTAACGTTTGGAGGGAAAAAGGAGAAAGTTTGAAGTTAAAACACATCCCCAACTGGAAACACGGGAGTGGCAGCATCATTTTGGGGGGTTGTTTTGGCAGGGGGGGATGGTGCCACTTCAAAAAGTAGACGGCATCATGGGGAAAAGAAATTAGGGCGAATGTTGAAAAGGGCTGCGCCAGAATTTGGGCGTTTTTTCAGCCTGAAAACTGGCACAGCCCTGTTCGCAATAGTTTTAATCCTGCCGCACGCCAAAATCAGGCACATTACAGAGCACCTGCGCCATTTTGTAATGCGCATGATTTCAGAGAGCGTGCAGGAGGCGGGGCGCAGTAGAACCGTATGAAGCTATAGAGTTATAGTTTCAGTATGGCAATTCTAGGCGCATTACTCCTGGAACAGGTAAACCACTTTTAAAATGGTTTACCTGAACAAAATTGAATTTTATGTGCTAGATGTGCCTGATTTTTGTCCGCGTAGAGCGGGTTCAAATGGCGATTTACATTTTTAAATTTTCACATAAAAAAATGGGTCTAAGCCCCTTTAATCAACATGTAACCCCCTTGTCTCTTTACTGAAGCAGCTCTAAAGACAAGCCAGGAATTTAAAGTTTGGGGCAGATTGGGTTTTCAAATGGAAATGACCTGAAGTTATGCCAAACGGGTTAAAAAAGGGGGCTTAAGGAACCAAAGTTAATGTTTGGAGGCCATCCCAAAACCCTGATCTAAAATCCTATTGAAAATTTATGGGAAAAGCTAAAAAGGAGGTTTGAGAAAGGCAACCACAAAAAGGGTCGTTACCCCCAGTTCTGTAGGAGGAATGGCCAAGTTTTGGAAGGACATCCCAAATTTTTGACCCAAGATACAGTTAAGGGGCCCAATGCTCCCAAATACTAATGAAATGTAGTAAACTTTGACTTGCAGACAGTAAAAAAAATCCCTTAAAAATTCTCTCTCTTTATTTGGGCTTTTGGCAAATTAAAAAATTTTTTGGTTTCCTAATTTGCCCTAAAATCAGAAAATTTTTTATCCGATTTCATGTAAATATGAGAAAAATATACATATATTCTTTTTAATGTGATGTAAACTTCGGGTTTTCAACTGTATGTTTTGTGTATGTATATATATTATATATATATATATATATATATAATTATTTTATAAACACACACAACCCCAGACACATTTTTGTTATCTTTTATTATATATAAATATATATATATATATTGGGAATAAAACTCAAAGGTGGTACAGAAAAAAAGTCTGCGATTCCCTTTAGAACGGCATTTATTCCCCAGAAAAGTACACACAAAAAAAAAACAAAAACTGGCCTTCCGCAAAAAAAAACAGCACACTGCCCTTTAAAAACTCACAGTCTTGGGTTCTTTAGCAGGACCCCATTTCCCCCCCCAAGGGGTTTGAGACAGCCTGCTGTAGACACTCGTCTTACTTCACATTTTTCAGACTCCCTGACAGACCCCCCCCTGCTCCCCTGACTTGCCAGGTTTACTAGTCTGAAAACCCAAAAAAAAGGCCTGGACCTGGAATGGGAGTAGCCAACCCCATCCCCCCTCTTTTGGCTATCCAGTAAAACTACCCGTTTAAACTCCCATAGCGTTATACTAAACGTATAAGACACGTTGTCAGGGGCCTACTGCCGGACTCCAGTACATATGGCTTTTTACCAACCGAAAAGGGGATCTCGGTGAGACTATGGGCCCCGTCCAAGGCCCCCTTGGGGTTTTTAAAAACCCCCCCCCCCCAACGGCCAAAAACCGGGGTTTTGGGCAATTTCCGCCACCAAACTATGCCCTTGAAAAGGGCCCATCCGTTTTCCCTGTAATTTGCTGGCCTATGCTTAAAAGGGAACAAGAAATTTGTTATGCCAAAACCCAAAGGGGGGACCCGCAAATTGTTCCCCTTTTTCTCCCCGCATCCATTTTAGTGGGATGGTCGGAACAAGCTTAAAATTTTCCTACCTAGAGGAGTACAGGGGGAGGTTGTGCCCACTTAGGGCCAAACCCTCTTTTCCACAATGGCATAATTTTTTTCCGCTGGGGAGTTTTTCCTACTGGGTACATTATGGGTGCTTTCACCATTTATCACCGGGGGACAAAATGCTCCGCCCCACATCCGAGCGTGTCTGGCCCACAAATTTTCCGGGGAGGCCCCGGGGCAACTAAAAAGGGGTTGCGGCAAGAGCCTGTTTTCACCCCCCCTAAAAAAGCCCTTGCCGGGAGACCCAAATATGAGATTTTTTTTCCCCTTCTCAACTTGTTAAAGGGACGGCTATTCGGCAAACCTGGGTTAAACCCCCTATAATACCCGACTACCCAAGAAATGCCCTGACCTGTTTCTTGGAGAGGGGGCGGGGCCCATTTCTGGATAGCCTAAACCTTATTCATCTGGGTTTTTAATTTTTCCCCCTTCCGAAAATGTACCCCAAGTATTTTTTCCCCCCATTCCCGGGCACATTTACTTGGTAATTTAAACCCCAGGTTTCTCAAGGCACCCGACACCCTGGACTTCCCTTAGTGACTTCCCGTCTGACTAAAAATGCGATGTCACTAAGTAGGCAGCAGCAAATTTCTATGGGGAAGTAGAACTTGGTCCATAGCCCTTGGAAAGTCCCGGGGGCCCCCCTGTAACCCAAAGGGGCATGGAATTTTTAAAAGGGGACCCGTCGGGTTGGGAGAAAGGGTTTCTCCCTTCCCTTTTTTCGCAATGGAATCCCCAGTACCCTTTCTTTGGGTTAAGGTGGTGATGTATTTTGCTGGCCCCAACCCGCTCAATCAATTATCTCCCCGGGGCTGGGGTAGGCACCATTAATCCCTCATTTAAGCGACGATATCATTGCAAAAATCCCCCACTACACTTGGTTTTGGGGCATGTAAAATGGGGCTAGACCTCATTTTTGGACTCTAAATTACTCCCAGTTCAACACCCTTTAAACCTCCCTTCCCACAACTTCTTTTGGGGCTTCGGGAAAATCCTATAGGGCCCTTTAGGTTATCGGATGGGGTCTGTGGGGGATTTCTGGTGTTCACATTAGTAAGGCCGGGGGTGAAAGATCTTTTTTTCTGTTGGAGCAACCCCCTGCATTCTTGCTTCTGGGAGCGGGACAGGGTCTTGCCACCCCATGCCCCCACTTGGGACGGGGTTGAGGTAAGGAAGGAGACTCGGGGGGGTTCCCCTCTCTCTCCGTGTTTTTAGAGGGACATGGTAAAACCCTATGGGGGTTTTCCCCTTTCCGGGGCGATGACCCTATAATTAAAACCCCTCCCACCTTTTCAAAAGATCTGTAGGGGCCCCCCGCCCCTTGGCCAAGAATTACTCTCAAACAGTGGGATTAACACTAACACCCCGGGTTCTCGGATTGAACGTCTTGGCTGGCAGACCCATTATATCCCCGGACTGGGCGTCCTGGCCTGCCCGAAGGTGCTCCTTTACAATAGGCATCACCGGGCCATTCTCTCCCGCATCTGGGCACTGTTCCCCCACCCTTTTTGAGGGGGTCACTCCTCTCCGGGTTTCCCCGCCCCATTCCCAAAAGTCCCCTGGGTTTCCCGCCAACAAATTCAACGGTAGAACCCCGTGGGGGATTGGGGCACTTCCCTAATCGAAATAACAAATAAGGTATAGGGAGTCCCCTCCGTCCATCCCTCTTAAACCCCTTTTTTTGCATGGGCTTCAAAGGGCTTATTTTAAATGTTTCCCCCACCGTCCCTCGAGGGTGGTAGACAACGGGTACTGGGTGATTTTTGAACCCTTTCACAGTTCCCTCATCCTTTGGGGTGAACGGGGGTTTCCTTTAATCTGTTAAGATCTTCTTGGGGTCCCCGTTTGGGAGAAAAAAGAACCTCCCTTGCTATCACCTTGATAAGGGTTTCTTTTGAGGGATGGCTTCCGGGGGGGGGTGGCATAATCCAAATGACCAAGATGTTTGGGCCCCTAGTGATTTTACCAATGGCCCCCAAAAATCCATTGCTTTTAAATGTCAATGGGACCTCAATATTGGCAGGGGGACAAGGGGGAAATACGGAAGTGGGCTACTGGGAATCACCTGAACACAGGACAGGTTTGGGAGAAGTCCCTGTTTGGTAGCATCCAGGCCAATAAAAAAGTTTTTCAGGACTTCTCCAGGGTCTTTGGAACCCTAGGTGATCCCCTAACACATGGAGTGGGCCCCAATCCCTACCAACCGCCCATATGGCCCCCGGAAAAAGTAACTGTTCCAACTCGCCTTTTTTGGGCACCCGTATAGTAGATCCCGATTTAAGGGAAAGTGTGGGGAACCCCTTTTCGGCCCCGGTTCTGGGGTACCCCATTAGGACTGCAGCCCCCCATGGCCTCTTTCAAAGGGCAGATCCTGGGCTGAGCTGTACCAAAATTGCCTAGAACATCTAAAGGGGAACCCCTTTCCCCCACGTGGCCTCCTCCCATTGTTCCTACCATGATGATGCGGGAAAATCGGGATCACTCCGGTTCCCCCTGGGGGACTGGCAATCCTGGTTTTCCCCCACAGATCCCAGAACCAAGGCAATCAAAGGCCCCCAATGACCCCATGCACAAATTTTTTAACCCCCCAAAACTTTGAGAAAGGTACCAACGTCCCAGATTAACCCGGGGCCCCCCTGGGTACACCCCTTTGGGGCCCTTTTAATACATGTAAACCCCTAGGGTTTTCCCCGGGACCAGTTCATGGGGCAGAGTGGGGTGCAATGAGGGGTGACTAGGCCCCTGAGTCCAAAGTCCCCAAAAAAGGTTCCATTCAAAGCGGGTGCACATCTGGGGGGCCCCCCCCCTTGTTTGGGGACCCCGCGCAAAAAAGGTTTTCCAAAAAAAGGGACCGGCACCGCGCCGCAGGCAGTCCCCTGGGCTCGGTGGTGAGAGGGGCCTGGGCTACCCCTGTGACCTTTTTGGGCCTGACACGCCAGCAAATGAATCCCGGACACCCCCTCGCGCGGGGGGCGGGCCCGCCCCTGGGCTTGGGCCCTCCCTCTGGATGGTTTTTGGGTTCCTTTTTTCCAGGGTCCACCTCCTCCGGGGCCTCCAGTATGGGTACTCAGGTCTTAGCCCCCCAGGATTTCTCCATGGCGTGGAACCTTTCCACCAGTCCCACCAGATTGCGCTGTTTTGGGGGGGCCCCCTGCGCCCCCCAGCACTTAGGGGCGGGGGGAGAGGTCATGAATGGTCCATGAACCCGCTCCCCATTTTGGGGGGGGAGATACCTCCCCGGCTGCAAAAATTTCTGGACCGATTAAAGGTCAAAAAGCTGAGGTCGGGGGTTTCCCCACACTGTACGCCCAATGATGTACCCTCTGGGCCCCCACCCCTACTAACGACAAGGGGGCCCCGGTCCGGCTTTTAAAATTGGGGGAAAACTTTAGCTCCGCAAGGGAAGGGATAAAACGCTTTTGGGATCCCCGTAAATAGGGGCCAGAAAATTTAGCCCACTGCTCCGGTGGGAGCTCCTCCCGGTTGCAAGCGTTCAAACCGGTGAGAAAAGTTCAAAGCGCCTCCAAAGGGCATCTTCTGAGGGCCCCCCGTACGGGCTCCTGGCCTGATGGCCCCATCATGGGCTTGCGGAGCTGGGGTTTCCCGCCCTCGAACGGCCCCCCCGTCAAACGGGCATCTGCTGCTTATAGGATTCGTCCCGCTGAGCTGCATGGCCTTCACTATGGACCTTGCTGGTCTGGGCTTCCTTGTGCGTGTTGCTGCTGCTCTGGGCCTGTTGCTGGGCCTTTTAGGGTTCCAGTTAAGCTGTTTTGCTGAGGAGCCTGTTGTGCTGCAGATTTGCCCGCACCAGGTGCTTGAAAGAGCTCCTCCATAGGTAGTGTCGCTTGCCTGTGCTGCGCCCTTTCCAGGACATGGTTTTTTGCACCCCCACCATTGTAGGGGTCAGCTCAAGGTGGTAAAGAAAACAGTCTGCGACTTCCCTTTGAATGGCGTTTTCCAAAAGGTAAACACAAAAAGGAAACAAGTAGTGGCCTTTAGCCAAAAAAAAACAGCACACTGTCCTTTTGTAAACTCCAGCCTGTTCTTTTAGCAGTACCCTTTCAAGGGGATTTGCAGACAGCCTGCTTAGCACTCGGGCTGCTCTCACCTGTTTAGACTCCTTTGACAGACAACCCTTTCTCACCTGACTTGCCGGTTTTTACGTCGAAAACAAACCAAGGCCTGGACCTGGAATGGGGTAGCCCAAACCCAAACCCCCCTCTTTTGGCTACTCCAGTAAAAACCTACCCGATTAATGCATAGCAGTTTATAAACGTTAGAAATGTGTGTAGTGGCCTACTGCCGCGACACCAAGTACTATATGGGGTTTTTTCCCACCAGACCCGGGATCTCGGTGAGAAATCGGGTGTCCCAAAGGCCCCTTTTGGTTTTTTTACAATATATTTTTGCATTATATATAGATATTTATTGTATAGATAGATAGATAGATAGATATAGATATATAAAAACATTCACACAACTTAATAAGATAAATTACAAAACTTAAACAGGGTTTATCAAAACTTTAGTGAGTGACCATTTAATTTCTGTACAAAATTCATTATTATTTTGCACTTTTCCGTTACTTGTTAAACAATTACCAACACAGTGATTTTTGGATATTTATTTATACCCACCTTTCAAGATCTTTACCTTTTTTTTTTTTTTTTTTCTGTTGACATATTTTTAAAAGGGGGCCTTTTTTTTTGGGTTTGGGTTTTTTACAGTGGGGCTGCGACTTTTGTACCATTTATATCCCCAACACTGATTTTTATTATGAATAGAAAAGGAAATGCCCAAATTTTTTGGGTATGTTTTTGGAGTTCACCATGAAGTTTAAATGACATGCTATCTTTATTTTGTGGGCCTTTACAATTCTAGCTCTACCCAATTTATGTAATTTTCTTTTGTTTTACTGTTTTAAAGGCCAACAACTTCTTTCATTTTTTCTGGAAGTTGATCTGTGTCAGGACTTATTTTTTGTGAGACCAGCTGTTTTTTGGGAGACTTTATAACCACAAAAAAAGCAAAGTTTAGGCATTATTTTTTTAGAACTTTCACCGTTGAGGATATATTTTAAAATATTAGACTTTTTTGAGAACCAATTATGCTTAATATTTTATTTTGATTAATTCTTTTAAATCAAAATTGAGTTTTTTGTTAAATTTTAGTAGGGTACTGGATTATGAGGGGTGTGATCTGCTTGAACACTATACTATAATTCTATTTTAAACCATGATACGATAAGGGTATCGGGTTTTCCGAATTTTAAGCGATAACGAATTTTATTTATTTCTACAATAAATTATTTAGATTTTATGAGATATGCTCAACATCGTCTATTTTTTTTACTGGTACAAAAAGGCCCGTTCGCACTGAATTGTTATTTCCTTGCTTTACATTTTGGTGAGCTGGTTTTTGTGATCTTTTTGAACTTTAATACTAATGTAATTCAATATAACAATTTTTAAACCCGTAGGGAAAAAGCTGATAATTTTTTGGTTGACGATTTCTTGGTATCGAATCGATCGAAAACGATAGTCGCCCGCTATCAATAAGGTTTTTTTGATAGTGAGCATCGATTAGCGCGATGCCATTAAAAACTATGGGGAAGCAACAACACCTTCATTATTCACCCAAAAAAGGTGGAGAAAGCTGAAAATTTAAAATCCACAACCAAATGGATAGTGCTAATCTTAGGCAACACACTTTGGGTTTAAAATCACAGAAAAAAAGTCACAGACCATTTATACCGTCTTTTCCAAGCCTGACCTTAAACCTGCAAACCCCCCAAATTTAAAAAATGCCCGAAGGCAGATGATTTTAACCACATGTTTCTGAATGGAATTTATTATCCCTGTCCTGGAACGCAGCGAGCCCCCAAACCCGCATGCCCCCCAAAATTTTTAAAAAGCCCCAAAAAGGATCTTTCAACCACCATTTAGTTTAACT